>WBZZ01003937.1:20000-72500 GCA_019918135.1 Paulinella micropora
CTTTATTGAGACAGAAGAAAACTGAACCAAACACTGGCTCAATCAATTTTAACTATCTACCCGCCTAAAACTTGATAAAGGAAATACAAATGAGTAAATAGGTAAAAGCGTGGTAATGATCAGACGGTCCTATAAAGGAACTCGTGCCATCAGTACCCAAGTGATACCACGGACTGAGAAAGATCTGGAGTCCGGCAGAGCCGAGGTGTAATAGATGTAGTTAGAGGTGTGTTTGGGCCCGCAGGGCATGTGTACCTGAAGCAGTGGGGGGGGGGGGGGGGGGGCAACGCCAACCCCGCGGCATAAGATTTTGAACAATTCGTCTTTCTCTTTGTGAAGTTAACCCTGCCCTTGAATCTTCCACAGCTATGAGAGAGGCCGGCAGCGCAGACTCACACTGCCGGAAAGCTTTGGCGAACTAACTAATCTCGAGTACATCGCAGATATTCTGAATCTGCCCACATGGTTCCGGAATTCACCAGGAAACATGCCGATGTCACGGGTAATCGGGAATTTGTTGTCCATGCAGTGCGAGATAAATGTCAACTTGACAAACGCAGGCGAAATGTGGAGCAGTCGATCTTCATGTCCTTCCTGGTAGAATTCCAACATTTTCTCTGCCTCGAAGTCACTCAGCAAGAGCAAGTGTCTATGTGCCTATGCCTGGATGCCATGTGGCAACAGTAAATACAGGACTTTCAGAGCTGAAAAAAATAATAAAATAAAAAAAATTATGAATAATATTAATACATATTATCTTTTAACTATTAATATGTAAAAAAAGAATAATTTATTTTAAAAGTGTTGGAGGCGGCTGCATCAATTTCTGGAGAACGCCTGCCCTAGTCTGAAAAGCCGACTGGTTGCCACGTGGCAACAAACAAGTAGGCTACTTCAAGGCCTCGAAAATCCAGTCCGCTGCTTTTTTTTTGCTTGTTTGCCGTTTCGTTTATGCCAGACATGACACGTTCTGCCTTCACCGCTACATAGGGGCATGTCGGGGCCACAGGTGCCACAGTAATAGCTCGTGTAAGACGACTTGCTGACAGAAGAGGCATACAAACAAACACGACACCTACGCATTTTGGGCCTCTCTATGCTCTCATTATATGCTCTACCTGCCTCCTGTTTCTTTTTTGCTTTGTCCGACATGATTACTAAGGGGTACCTACGAAGTTCCATGCATTTTGGGATGATAGGTTGGGCAGGGGCATGGGGGTCAGAAGCGAGTGCATTGGGGGGTTGGGAATCAGGGGGTGCACCTTGCCTGAGGAGGGCTGCAGCAAGCACAGATTTGAAAAACCCCGGCCTGTTGTCGCCCTTCGTCATGTTGAGGTTGGCCAAGGACGACTGGCTAAAAAACAATAATGTTTGTAAGCGTTAGTGATAATGAAGTCCATCAAAATCATAAAATCGACCTTCTTCCAGTCATTCAAAATAAAAGACGAATTGAGAGAGTTTGACCCGTGGCGTGCGGAATTAAACATATCAACCGCATTAAAAGCAGAATAATAAAGGGCCACAGCCTCGCACCTGGGGACACGGGGCACAGACTGACTAAAACGAGCATTACGAGGCTTTCCAGGCAAGGTAGTGGAGCAGGTAGCAATAATTTGCTGCTGGTTGTGGTCGTTTTGGTTGACTGCCAATAGCTTCACCCCCTCCTTTTCGCATGTTGCAGAAGCTAAATCGCCCTTTCTCTCCCCCCCCCCCCCCCCCCCTTCTACTGTGTAGAAGCCGCACAGGAAAGCCCAGATGAGCAGTCTTCACCATTCCAACAAAATCGACCCCCTTTTCTTCATCTCGACTGCTGTTGTAATGCCCCCAACGATAGCTCGTAAAAAGTCGGTAATACAACCAAACACAGTCCTCAAAAGATGAGAATGATGTCTCGTTATATTAGCTCAGTGAAGTCAAAAAGGAAAACGGCAACAGACCAGGAATAAAATGACATCAGGTCCAATCCGGACAAATAATACTGAAAAACAAGCTGGTGCACCTGTCACCAGGAAAAGGTACTTTTTACCTGCTATCCGGGGGGTGATGCCTACAGTACCCCCTCCCGATTTTATGACGGAAATAGCATTTTCGTCATACACCTTCTGATTTCTTTCTGCAAATAGTATGCGCTAGGGAGTCATGCCACACAGCGCATCGACCCAGGGATAGACGCTAAAAGACGATGAATATATCCTCATACGGCACGTCAAAGCGGATTCTCCAGCCATTCTTGTAGATTTTTGAACTCCTTCCCCTCAATCTCTCTTTTTTTTTTTTTTTTTTTTTTTCTCGGCAGTATGTCAAGAACAAACGTACTATTAATAAAAAAAAATACAAGCAACGTGGTGCTGTAGTACGATTCCCCCTTTGATCTCCTTCTTCTTCTTATCATTATCATTATTATTATTATTATTATTATTATTATTATTATTATTATTATTATTATTATTATTATTATTATTATTATTATTATTATTATTATTATTATTATTATTATTATTATTATTATTATTATTATTATTATTATTATTATTATTATTATTATTATTATTATTATTATTATTATTATTATTATTATTATTATTATTATTATTATTCACAGGGAGATCGTAAGTACAATGTCCTTTTTAATGACATACCCTTGTATAAGGCGGATATCCTATGATATAGTATTAAGGGGCCAGTCCTAATAGCTATATCCGAAGTCGAGGTGTATGTACCCGACCCTGCGATATACCGACACAAGTAGAGATTGACCGTGCTCAGGTACGACAGTATATAATCTATCGTAAAAAATAATTTAATGAAAGTTTCAGAGAACATTTCATTTTCGAGAACATCATCCAGGACTTGGAAAGGGTCATACCCGGGAACACCATCGCTCAATACACTAGCGATCCCCGTATACGGTGTAGTATCATCGTCGATCGACCTTTCGCACTCGTATGTTGCGATCGAATGCCAAGTTATATCACTGAGTCTTTTTAATATTCATATTGATGACTGATGATGCATGATCAAATCATGATACGCCGTGGGCAATCAACCAGTTTGTTTGAGACTCATAAAGAAAAATAATTTCTTTGTCACTGCCTTCGTCGTCTGGCGCGGATTTTTTGCCTGGTGGAGGACCACCAACAAAGTCAGATCGAACATTGACTGTTCGAGAATGTTCCAGATCTTATTAGGGATTCCGCCCAACGATAATTCAAAAGGGACATCAGTGTCTGAATGGTCCACGCAGTGAATTCTTGTCTCTGGGAGTAATTGTATCATCCCCTGTCTCGAGACTTTTTGCGTCTTTATATACTGGCAGATAATGTCTTGCCTTCGGATCCTCTTCGATTCCTTCCTCTGCCTTCTTCCTTCTTCCTCTTTTCTCCTCCTTCCTTCTTCCTTCCTTCTTCCTCCCTCCTTCCTCCCTCCTCCCTCCGCAGCGGTTTACGCTCTATCATCCCTCGTTGACCGAAGACACGGAGCCAAATGAATGATTGTCGGGGTTGCTGGGATCCCTTGTGGGCAATACTAGTAGTCTGGCACCTTGCAAAAGCCTACCAAAGGACGTGCGAAACTATTTGGAGCGTTAATACAAACACCAACACACCAACACACGCCCACGCACACACACACACACACACACACACACACACATAGGTACATAATACGTGCATACAAATACTTAATAAACACAAACACACGAACACACATAATACATATACACATACATACACAAAGACAAACACAAAGAAACATACCAAACGCACATGCACACACTCACGCTCACACGCAGACTCACACACATACAAACATACACACAGAATACATGCATACAAACATAATACATACATGCACACATAAACACACACAAACACACACACACTCGCGCCCGCACACACACACACACACACACACACACACACATAGACATACACATACATACATGCATACATACATGCTTACATACACACACACACACACACACACACACATAGACGCACACCCTCGTCCCCACACAGACATATACATACAAACTACATACATATGCACATACATGACATACATAACATACAGGTATGAACACATACATGCATATGACATATGTATGTACATACAATGATATTACATATACACAAACACAAACACAAACACACGCTCACGCACACACAGACACAAACACCAAATACGCAGATACACACTCACGCACTACATACATACATACAAGACATGCATGCAAGACATACATTCTGGTGTTATTGTTATGTTATGTCTATACTTAATTCCATACAGTATTTCTTTTGTATGTATATGATGAGTGTTGGCGAGAACTTTGGGTTGGAAGAATAAGAATCCTAGTGACTCTTGTGGGCACTATGTCTGGCACTTAGACGAGGCCTAACAAAGCAGCAATACGATAAATACGTTTGGAAAGGTGCAGAAAGGTGAATGGAAAATTTTTGGGGGGCGATTTTCGGCTGATTATCTGGGTGCTCAAGGTCAGACCTGGTGGCTGGCCTGGCTGGCGTCGCTGGCGGGCGGGGAAAATTTCTTCCATCAGAAAGCAAAAAACCTGCTTCTTATAATTTTGTCTACATGTGGATCTTCTGATTTCTCATTACAAGTTTAATACTAATAGAGAAGTATTTTTTTTTAGTTGTTCTTGCCTAGAGCAATCAAGGTTGTTCTAAGTAGACAAGTCTGACGAAGTCGCGGTGAAATATAAGAAATCAGAAATTCAGAAACTTGTCATGAGAAATCAGATGTACATAGTACGTAGAATATGAGATCGGACCTGTTACTATATTGAATATGGTGTAAATATGAACGTACATTAGTTGTGAGCAGATATGTGTTTAGTAGTGTTTTGAAAGAGGAAATAGCGTTAGTGTCTTGAGTATGGCGCTCTCTCCTGTGCTTCTAATTTCGCTTTTGATTTCTCAAACGCATATATTTCACTTCGCAATAGTAAAATATGTTATTAAAGCTCCATATTTACATAGGTATACACATACACACAGACTGACACACATAATAGTACATACGTACACATACACACAAATACCGACACAACACACACATGCCCACACACACACACACACACACACAAGTCACACGCACACAGACTGACACACATAATAGTACATACTTACACATGCAAACAAATACCCACACATGCCCACACAGTCTCCGCAGCTGTTTACTCTCTCTCTCTCTCTCTCTCTCTCTCTCTCTCTCGCTTTCTTTCTCATCCCCCGTGACCAAAAACACGGAGCCAAACGAATGATCGTTGGGGTTGCTGGGATCCCTGGTGCACTGGTCTGGCACCTTGCAACCTACCAAAGGAAAATGTAAACTACTTGGAGCGTTAATACAAACACCAGCACACCAACGCACGCCCACACCCACCCACCCACCCACCCACATACACACACACACACACACACAAACCTACACACATAAACAGGCACATAACACGAACATACATTCAAATACATAAACACAAACACACCAAACACATACATAATACATACATGCATACATACACACAAAGACAAACACGAGGAAACACCATCACACACACGCACACACTCACGCTCACGCACACAGAGACATACACACCAACACACATAACACATACATACATACATACACACACACAAAGACAAACACGAGGAAACACACCATCACACACACGCACACACTCACGCTCACGCGCACAGACACACATACACACCAACACACATAATACATACATACAAACATACACAAACACAAATACAAACACACACACACACACACACACACAAAAGCGCGCGCCCGCACACGCACACACACCATGATACGAACACCAACACACAAACACACAAACATACATGCCCACATGCGCTACACACACATACACAGACGTACACAAAGACATACACATGCACACATACACGCACACCCTCGCCCGTACACGCATACAGACACACAATACATACATACATGTGTACATAAATAACATGCATGCATAATAGACATACACACATAATGCATACATACTTACATACACGCACAAACACAAACACACATTAGACTCACATTCACACATACACAGACACAAAAACAAACACACACACACACACACACACACTTTCTCTCTCTCACTACATACATGCATACAAGACATACTGCAAGACATGTATGCAAGACATGCATGCAAGACATACATTCTGGTGTTATTGTTATGCATATACTTAATTGTATACAGGTGTGTTGGGAGAGAAAGTGAGAGGGAGAGAGGGAGGGGGCTAATGGTAAGGTCAGAAAATATACCTGGGCATCGCGTCCAGCTGTAAAACCAACAACAGTCACAACTCTCAATATAGCTACGACAGAGCAAGCCAAAAAAAAACCTAAACACACAAGAGAAATAAATACTGCTGCCTACTTCGTTGCAATATAATATAAAGAAGTTCACTTTTTTTGAATGTAGTGTTTCTTTTTTGTGGTGCTGAGCTGTAGCTGAACTCGTTTGGCTCCGTGTTTTCGGCCACAGTGCACTTTGGAAGGTGCAGAGATATGACTGAGATTTTTTTGATTTGGCCATTTTGGCTAATCATTGGCCGGTTACCGGGTTAGGTAGGATCTGGTGGCTGGCGGGGAATTTGTTCTGAAATAGAAACTTTCTGAATTTCTTATATACTTTCACTGTGACTTCTTTAGATTGTTTACTTAGAACAACGTTGATTATTACAGGCAAGACACCTAAAACAAAATACTGCTGTGTAAATTAACACTGTTAACAGTGGTAGTCGTAACTTAAACTTGTAATGAGAAATCAGAAGATGTGCATGTAGACAAGACTATAAGAAACTTGTAAATATGAGAAATGAGAAGATGTACATGTAGAAAAGACTGAAAAGAACATCAGATCGGATCTATAACTATATTGATGATGGTGAACATTTATTATTTGTGAGCAGATAGGGAGATAATTACCGCTTTCGTGCAGGTATTTTTCAAGCAAAATACCAGCACCAAAGCGGTCTTTCAGTCCAAAAATCACCAAACAAGAAATAATTAAGAAATCAAGAAGAAATCAAAAAAGGAAGAAGGAAAGTACCTTAGTAGTCGCCTCCTCCGCCACCCAAATTCATTAAATAAACCTACCATCACACATACTGTATGAGGTAGGGTTTTTATATTCTCCCACGACTGTTTTTTGTTTTGTTTTGTTTTTTGACATATTTTCAATTATTTCCCGCAGAGGGGATAGATATTTTCAATTATTTCCCGCAGAGGGTCTCAATATTTCACTCGGAGGGTCTCGGTATTTCCCTTGGAGTGTCTTAATATTTCCCTCGGAGGATCTCGGTATTTCCCTTGGATGGTCTTAGCATTTCCCGCAGAGGGGAGTAAATATAAAATCAATTATTTTGGCGACCTCACCGATAAACTCTGTTCATATTTGAACTTCCCTCATTTTTTGTTTTATCATTAAACAAGCTTTCGTAAAGGAATGGCCCTTCTCAACAAGTGTTTCAATTATTTCAATCTCATCACTATCTATCAGTCCTCTATTCTGCTTCTTCCAATGCTTCATCAATCTTCTTTCTCCTTCAATCTGTCTCAATCTCTTCTTTCTTCTTCTGTCTTTCATCAAGTCTTCTTCAATCTCTTCTTGTTCCTCCTTCTTCTTAGTCAAAACCTCGTCAATCGTTCCAAGTCTTTCTTTCTTTTTATTCAATTCCTTCTTCATCTCTTCAATAATCTGTTCATCCTTCTCAATCTCCTTCATCATTTTTATTTTCATTTCGCTCAATTTTTTCGGGTTATATCTATGGTCTTCAAACTGTTCAATCCATTCTTCCTTTCCCTTTACGAAATCCGGTATAAGGTTAATAAACATTAAATTGATGGTTTATTGTTTATAGAGTGAGGTCCGCACAAAAAGCAAGAAAACGAAGCAAACGTGAAAAACATTTGCTCATTTGCTCAAAATTCTGAGCATTCGTGCAAAAAATAAAAAAAAAACGCCAATTTTGCCCGCAATTTACGATAAAAATTATTGCGATGACCATTTCGGCCCTTTGGTTCCCGAAATAAAAAAGGAAATTGCTAAAAAAACCGCCACCAAAATCATCCGCCAAAAAATCCTCGTGTTTTCGTCAGTCTCCCAAATTCTTCCAAGGGAAAAAGTGGCGAAGCGATGGAGGAGCTTGCCAACATTTTTGGAGAGGCGAAGTCGGAGGCCGTCCCAGCCGACCCAGCCCCAGCCGACCCAGCCCCCGTCCAGCCAGACCCCGCCCCAGCCAACCCAGCCCCAGCCGACCCAGCCCAAGTCCAGCCCGACCCTGCCCCCGCCCAACCTAACCCCGACCTACTCGAAGACGACGTTCCAGATGGGTGGCGAAAATTTGAAGATATTAATGATTTAATTATTCCAAGAGCTGATGTCAAGTTTGTTGGGGTTCCAAGACAATTTCTTGAATCTGACAAGAAGGTGGGAACATGGGGTAGGAAGCCAGCTGTTATGGAAGACGAGGAAAATTACTTTTTCGCTAATATTGAAAGAAGTAGGCTGATAGAGAGACCAAAACACGAGTTTCATTTTCTCGTCTCTGTTGCTGGTGTTGGTAATGTTCCTGATGAGTTAATTATTTTCAATTCAATCACCGCAATTAGCAGAGTGTTGAAAGCTCGCACAAGCCAAATCAACTAGATTCTCCCGATTGGTCGTTTTATTTAATTAAATCATCGACTTACAAATCTAATATTACTTTTGCTTTCTTTTCTCTCTTGCTTGTTCTTATGTTCTCTGGTTGAATGTCTTCTCTCTTCAACTGTTCTTTTGTTCTTTTCTCCTTTGTTATTTCTTTGACTTGTTCTTTGATTTGTTTTTCTTCGTCAGCCGGTTTATCAAACTTAGTCTTTAATGATTCACGAGGGCTGACTAGTTCATCAGAATTGAGTATCAACTTGAAGCCCTTTCTTCCAACGACGATGTAAATCTGCTTACTGTATTGTCGGCCCCCTTTTGAAAATAAATTTCTTTTTAATTCACGGCGGACTTTATCGCCCTTTTGAAATTCTTCTATTAAATAGTCCCGTTGAATTCGTTGTTTATTTTTATTAACACCCTTAAATACATCAATCGGTCTAGCTTGAATTGTGCTATGAAACCTCATATTATAAGCATCTACCATATCAACAATCCAAGAAAGCCAATCAAAATTGCCATTAGTTTCAAATAAAATGTCAAGCCACCGTCTAATAGTTCTTATTACACAGTCAACTATCGCAAGAGCCCGATGGTCGCCAACTTCAACAGTCCGATAGTCAATATTGTTTCTCTAAAATAATCTTTTACAGCTCCTTTTGTTTCACTCCCGCTGTCGGTTGTAATAGAGTCAGGTGTGTAAGGTATTGATTTCAAAGCTAAATAAACTTCCTTAGCAGTTTTATTTTTAAGTGGTTTAATGATTAAAAATCGGCTGTGTGTGTCTATCCAAAACAACATCCAAGCATAGTTTTTATTTCCTTTCTTGTCTTTAAGTTTTGACATATCCGCCAAATCTACAAATACTTGTTTAAGTGGTTTGTCTGACCATATCGTATTCCATTTAAGTGGTTTGTCTGACCATATCGTATTCCATTTATCAGTCGGTAATCTTTTTTGGTAATGTATTTCAAGTGCTTGTTGTTCCTTTCTTTCATCCTCATCTTCGGGCTCAGTATTTTGTGTATTTCCTGTATGCTTATGGTCCATTGCTATATGCGACTAAAATAGAAAGGTAGTTTATCACGATATATATAAGAGTAAATAATAAGTCGTGCATAAAGTATATATAATTTAGAACTTTAAAAATATCTTTGAAACATCATTGTTTTCTTTTTTTGACTTCTCTGCTTGTCCCGCATAAGCAATTTGACATTAACACGACCAGTCTTCTTCCCTCCTTTCTTAGGCTGTTCTTCTTGTTCTTCTTCTTCTTCTTCTTCTTCTTCTTCTTCTTCTTCCTCAGATTCGCTATCCTCGCTATCTTCTTCCACTTTCTTTTTTACCACTTTCTTTTTTCTGTTTAGTCTTCAATTTCATACCCGCAACCCGTCGGGCAACGATATCAACAAAGTCGTGTTCAACCTCTTCATCGCTTTCGCTGCTTTCCTCACTTTTCTTAGCATCTCTACCCTCAATCATATCTTTCGCCAACTGCTTCTTAGTAATGTGGTCCATCTTTTCGTCATTGGTCATTTCTTTCACATTCTTCGCCTCTTCCTCAGCAAGTAGTTCCCTCGCCCTCTCAATCTTTCTCTGCTTAGCCTGATTCTTCTTTGCCTCCCGCCCCTTTTCAAGGTTCTTCATAGCGACCTCTCTATTACCTCTCGGCATTTTCTATTTGTTTATATTATCATACAAAATAATATTATTTAGTTTTATTAATAAACAATTTAGTTTTATTAATAAACAATTTTTAACAAATATAATATAAGTTTCAAGTCGCTCTTAGGCCTTAATGAGTTGGCTGTTGATAGTCTAGATATAAAAAATTTAGACTTAACTAACACTAATATTATTGGCTTAAACACAGATAGGGTGCCAGAAGATGCTGACCCCGTAAATCTTTACTACACTGACGGCCGATTCGATGCGAGATTATCTACCAAATCAACATCAGACATTAAAGAAGGAATCCGTTTATACTATACAGAGCAACGAGTTAGGGACAACGACGAGGTTAAAGCCTCAACTCAACACCGCTCTAATACTTCCAATCCGCACCAAACCAACCTTTATAATCTGATAGGCACAAACATATCCGCACCAGTGGTCGGTCAATACTTAACATACAACGATGTAGACGGCAAATGGAAGAATACATATTTAGGGTCAATTGATACACTTTCAGATGTGGTTATAACCGCGCCGATAGCGATGAATAGCTATCTAACATATAATTCAATAAACTGGGTAAATAAAACATTTCCGATAAATGTGGATGAATTCGGCAATATTAGTATGGGAAGGAAGAATATAACAGGGGTTAATTTACTAAATACCAAAGATGTTGATGAATGGATATTTGAGCATCAAGATAATAATGATCAAGTTTCAGCGAGTGGAAGTATAGATAGCCACAGCGATGTGACAATAACAGGCTTCCCCGCAGATAATCAATTACTTATTTATAGCACGGGGCCATGGAGAAACACCACACCACCCTGTCTTAGATTAGACGGCACAGCCAGTATGACAGGAGGACTAAATATGGGCGGTTTTGCTATTTCAGGGGCTTCTACGTATAATGGAATTAATCTCGCAAATCTCGCAGTTGATAGTTCGGTGGTTAAACTAACAGGAGACCAAACCATAGGAGGAATTAAAACATTTAGCAGTATAATAAATGCGAGTGCGGGGATTTGATATTAAAAGCCAAAACATTACAAATGTAAATCAACTAAATGGCAGGTCTATCACAACTTGGCTATCAGAGCACGATACAAACACTGCGAAAGTGTCGGCTAGTGGAAGTATTGATACACATAGCGATGTGATTATAACAACAGCAACAGATAATCAACTACTCATTTATAGCACTGGACAATGGAGAAACGTGGCATCACCCTTTCTTAGATTAGACGGCACTGCTAGTATGACGGGAGGACTAAATATGGGAAATCAAAATATAACAAATGTAAATCTTGTTGATGGTGCGGATGTTTCTGTTCTTGATACTTCGGCAGTTAAAACCTCAGGAAACCAAACCATAGTAGGAATTAAGACATATAACAACCAATTCGGACAAACAGGACAGGCTTGGTTTTTACCAAATTTCAGCCTATTTTGACTATTTTTGCAAGGTATTGAAATCAACAGAAATCATCACGATTTCATGCATACTAATGTTTTTATGTATTAAAAACTAGTTTTCCATTCATTTTGAGTGTCTATACTTGACTTAGTGTTTATTAAGTAACATAACCTGAAATCCGTCCGATTTCTTCCAAAATTTTTACTGAAGTCCAAATTTTATCTGTCAAAATGCGCAACGGTGGCAAATCTGCTTTTCTATTTTGTTTTAAGAGTAAAATAAGAGTAAAAATTAATTATATTTAGTTTTGACTTTGGTTTATTGACTTAGCGGCGATCGCTCGACACCCGACCACCGGGGGGGGGGGGGGGGGAGGGGAGGGAATGTGGCTGCAGATGAGCGGGACGAGTGTGTAATGCGCTCATGCGTATTTCTGCTAAGCAGCTGCAAACAATTGCGTCACAAAATAAAGAAACATAATATAAAACATTTTATGAACATAAAGAAACATAATATAAAACATGTTATGAACAACTGACCACCGACAGCAGTAAGAGGGGGGGGGGGGGGTGTTGCTCTCAAAAATGCAACTGTCACAACAGCTGAAAATGTGGTTTTGTATTTAGTTGTAAGAGTAAAGCAAGATAAATAATGAATTCTATTTATTTTTGACTTTAGTTCGTTGACTTAGCGGCGCGGCGCGACAGCTTGACACCCGACCAACCGGGTGGGCGGGGCTTGGACGTGGCGACAGGCTGGCGGGACGATGACGCGTATTTGCGGCAAGCCGCTGCAGTCGATTGCATCACAAAAGGGAAAAGCAAAATGAAAACATGTTGAATGAACACTAGCAGCAGGATTGTCAATGCACACCCGGGGCCCGACCACCGACAGCCCCCCCCCCCCCCCCCCTCCCCCCCACCCCGGGGGGAAGGTAATGAGGGGGTGAAGTGAGAGATATAACCTTTGATTTTCAAAGACGTGCTGCACGGCGTTCTAGTTCTTTTAGCTGCCTAAACTGTCTACCATAGTTTCTTCTAACACAAGCTCTGACTTCTGCAGAGTCAATTGAAAAGTCTGATTCTGAACTTGTGTCTGAATCTTTCATCACACGACGCTTTTTTCTGTTGCTGCTTTCTTCTATGTCTCCATCATCATCATCATCATCTTCTTCTTCTTCTTCTTGCTCTGCTACAGCTGCTTGTTCTTGCTCCTTCTGTTCTCCACACTCTTGTTGTTGCTGTTCTTCTTCTTCTTCTTCTTCTTCTTCTTCTTCTTCTTCTTCTTCTTCTTCTTCCTCCTCCTCTTCTTCTTCTTCTTCTTCTTCTTCTTCTTCTTCTTCTTCTTCTTCTTCTTTTTCTTCACTGCTAGTTCTTCTCCTTTTTTTCGCATTCTGTCTCTGGTAATGGAGCGCGCGGTCACTGCCATACCTCTCACGTGCATTGTTACCTGACTACTTCCGCGCGCTCGAACTCCGCGTCTCTGACCACGACCGCGCGGTTGACGACCGCGAGCCCGACCGCGTGCTCCACTACCACGAGCCTGACCGCGTGCTCCATTACGACGAACCTGGCCGCGACCCCGACCCCCACCGCGTGCTCCGCGACCGCGTCTTCCTCGACCATGACTACGTTCCTGGCCTTGATTGCCACTTTCCTCTTGACTATTGCTATCATCTTCGAGGTTGCAATTGCACACCTGGAAGTGATCCCAAACTGCCTTAATCACATCTGGTTTTTTGAGTTCTTTCTTCTTACCTTCATAATCAAAATACCAGTGAGGAAGGTCGTGTTCCCTCATCCACGCAATAAAGTTTTTTTTGACGATTTTTAGGTCTTCCAGCTGCTTTTGGCCTTGGACAGTCAATAAAATAGTTTCAACTTTCTTCCATGCCTGTTCAGCAGGCTGGAAAGCAAGGTCTTGATGAAGGCGTTCCTGCTGAGTCAGCTCCCGAGCACCTCTCCATGGCGGATGCGGTATCGGCTGATCATTATCAAAAATAATGCGGGGAAGCTGCAGTCGTTCCTCTTCCGAAATAAAAGTTAGGTTCCGTATTTTCGCTTCCCTATCAGGTGGCTTTGCCCATGGCTGGGCATGCAACTTATCCAAAATTCTAACTTGAACCTTCCACTCTTTGCCAGCGCGGTCTATGCCTAACTTCTGTTTCATTTCTAATACGTTTTGTTGCTACTATAGCCTCTGGAAGGTCTATCCTAGCGGTCAGAAACTTTGACAACGAGGAGGGGGAAGAAAATCCTCCTCCACCGAGCGTTCAATTTATGAACTTTTACATGCTTAACGCGCAGCATTCCAAAATGCTGAAGGCGCCTTCCCTTTCATGGGAAAAGGATATAAACCCCTTGCTTGTCCCATATGTGAACAACCCAACCGATCCGCCCTTACTCCGCAAGTTTAACAAGAAAGATCTTTGGAAGGCGCTCTTTCGCCCCCAGGACAGGGCTCGCAAGACGAAATATGGTCAACATTCTTTTTGTTAGTCTTTTGCGTCTGTGCTAGTATCAGGATGTTTATTACTTTATACATATATAGAGAGTTTGAAGGAGGGAGACTTGGCGAACGCCATTCCGACGGGGCAGGATGCTGACCAGGACACTGCAACGGAGCAGTGGGTAGCCAAGGCTCCTGCAAAAGCTCCAGCTTCCTCATACAAAAAAACAAAACACAAAGGTCAAACAAACGGTTACGTGACGTAAATACAACCAAAATATAAATGATGCATTTACATAGGTGCAGGTAAGCTTGCGTCTGGAGATCCGTCCAAATCCAAGGTTTTTTTTCTTTCGTATTGATCTATCTATCGATTGATTGGTAGATCTATATCTGCCTATTGTTTGTCTATCTATATCTCCATCTATATATCTCATATTTTTCTTTGGTTCTTTCTTTCTTTTCCTTTTCCTTCTTTTTTCTTTTCTTTTTTATAGGTTTTCACTCAAGCGTAGGTGAATGATTTGATCCAGAAAGCGCTCAAGAAGAATGAGAACGAGAAGAAGAAGAAGAAGGAAGAAGAAGAAGAAGAAGAAGAAGAAGAAGAAGAAGAAGAAGAAGAAGAAGAAGAAGAAGAAGAAGAAGAAGAGGAAGAGGAGGAAGAAACACCCAAAAAGAAGTTGAAGAAAATCAAGTCTAAGAAGGAGACTCAGAAGAAATGCAAGGTGGAGAACGAGGAAAAGAAGAAGAAGAAGAAGAAGAAGAAGAAGAAGAAGAAGAAGAAGTGAGGTCCAAGAATGAGGGAAAGAAAGATAAGAAAGGCAAGGCTGAGGAGAAGAAGGACCAGGCAGAGAACGAGAAGAAGAAGAAGAAGAAGAAGACCAATAAGACGAAGAAGGTGCAGGAAGAGGAGAATCAGGAAGAGTCGGAGAATGATGAGGAAGATGACGAGGAGGAAGAAGTAGAGCGTCCGAGAAAGAAGAAGAAGTTTGCAGGAGGAGTCGGAGGAGGATCAAGAGGAGGAGGAGGACAGGGACGTGCAGGACCAGGAGGAGGATGGGGAGAAGGACGAGGAGGAGGATGGGGAGAAGGAAGAGGACAAGGATGGGGAAGCTAAGAGGACAAGGATGGTTGTATTTACGTCACGTAACCGTTTGTTTGACCTTTGTGTTTTGTTTTTTTGTGTGAGGAAGCTGGAGCTTTTGCAGGAGCCTTGGCTACCCACTGCTCCGTTGCAGTGTCCTGGTCAGCATCCTGCCCCGTCGGAATGGCGTTCGCCAAGTCTCCCTCCTTCAAACTCTCTATATATGTATAAAGTAATAAACATCCTGATGCTACCACAGACGCAAAAGACTAGCAAAAAGAATGTTGACCATATTTCGTCTTGCAAGCCCTGTCCTGGGGGCGAAAGAGCGCCTTCCAAAGATCTTTCTTGTTAAACTTGCGGAGTAAGGGCGGATCGGTTGGGTTGTTCACATATGGGACAAGCAAGGGGTTTATATCCTTTTCCCATGAAAGGGAAGGCGCCTTCAGCATTTTGGAATGCTGCGCGTTAAGCATGTAAAAGTTCATAAATTGAACGCTCGGTGGAGGAGGATTTTCTTCCCCCTCCTCGTTGTCAAAGTTTCTGACCGCTAGGATAGACCTTCCAGAGGCTATAGTAGCAACAAAACGTATTAGAAATGAAACAGAAGTTAGGCATAGACCGCGCTGGCAAAGAGTGGAAGGTTCAAGTTAGAATTTTGGATAAGTTGCATGCCCAGCCATGGGCAAAGCCACCTGATAGGGAAGCGAAAATACGGAACCTAACTTTTATTTCGGAAGAGGAACGACTGCAGCTTCCCCGCATTATTTTTGATAATGATCAGCCGATACCGCATCCGCCATGGAGAGGTGCTCGGGAGCTGACTCAGCAGGAACGCCTTCATCAAGACCTTGCTTTCCAGCCTGCTGAACAGGCATGGAAGAAAGTTGAAACTATTTTATTGACTGTCCAAGGCCAAAAGCAGCTGGAAGACCTAAAAATCGTCAAAAAAAACTTTATTGCGTGGATGAGGGAACACGACCTTCCTCACTGGTATTTTGATTATGAAGGTAAGAAGAAAGAACTCAAAAAACCAGATGTGATTAAGGCAGTTTGGGATCACTTCCAGGTGTGCAATTGCAACCTCGAAGATGATAGCAATAGTCAAGAGGAAAGTGGCAATCAAGGCCAGGAACGTAGTCATGGTCGAGGAAGACGCGGTCGCGGAGCACGCGGTGGGGGTCGGGGTCGCGGCCAGGTTCGTCGTAATGGAGCACGCGGTCAGGCTCGTGGTAGTGGAGCACGCGGTCGGGCTCGCGGTCGTCAACCGCGCGGTCGTGGTCAGAGACGCGGAGTTCGAGCGCGCGGAAGTAGTCAGGTAACAATGCACGTGAGAGGTATGGCAGTGACCGCGCGCTCCATTACCAGAGACAGAATGCGAAAAAAAGGAGAAGAACTAGCAGTGAAGAAGAAGAAGAAGAAGAAGAAGAAGAAGAAGAAGAAGAAGAAGAAGAAGAAGAAGAAGAAGAAGAAGAAGAAGAAGAAGAAGAAGAAGAAGAAGAGGAGGAGGAAGAAGAAGAAGAAGAAGAAGAAGAAGAAGAAGAAGAAGAAGAACAGCAACAACAAGAGTGTGGAGAACAGAAGGAGCAAGAACAAGCAGCTGTAGCAGAGCAAGAAGAAGAAGAAGAAGATGATGATGATGATGATGGAGACATAGAAGAAAGCAGCAACAGAAAAAAGCGTCGTGTGATGAAAGATTCAGACACAAGTTCAGAATCAGACTTTTCAATTGACTCTGCAGAAGTCAGAGCTTGTGTTAGAAGAAACTATGGTAGACAGTTTAGGCAGCTAAAAGAACTAGAACGCCGTGCAGCACGTCTTTGAAAATCAAAGGTTATATCTCTCACTTCACCCCCTCATTACCTTCCCCCCGGGGTGGGGGGGAGGGGGGGGGGGGGGCTGTCGGTGGTCGGGCCCCGGGTGTGCATTGACAATCCTGCTGCTAGTGTTCATTCAACATGTTTTCATTTTGCTTTTCCCTTTTGTGATGCAATCGACTGCAGCGGCTTGCCGCAAATACGCGTCATCGTCCCGCCAGCCTGTCGCCACGTCCAAGCCCCGCCCACCCGGTTGGTCGGGTGTCAAGCTGTCGCGCCGCGCCGCTAAGTCAACGAACTAAAGTCAAAAATAAATAGAATTCATTATTTATCTTGCTTTACTCTTACAACTAAATACAAAACCACATTTTCAGCTGTTGTGACAGTTGCATTTTTGAGAGCAACACCCCCCCCCCCCTCTTACTGCTGTCGGTGGTCAGTTGTTCATAACATGTTTTATATTATGTTTCTTTATGTTCATAAAATGTTTTATATTATGTTTCTTTATTTTATGACGCAATTGTTTGCAGCTGCTTAGCAGAAATACGCATGAGCGCATTACACACTCGTCCCGCTCATATGCAGCCACATTCCCTCCCCTCCCCCCCCCCCCCCCCCCGGTGGTCGGGTGTCGAGCGATCGCCGCTAAGTCAATAAACCAAAGTCAAAACTAAATATAATTAATTTTTACTCTTATTTTACTCTTAAAACAAAATAGAAAAGCAGATTTGCCACCGTTGCGCATTTTGACAGATAAAATTTGGACTTCAGTAAAAATTTTGGAAGAAATCGGACGGATTTCAGGTTATGTTAATTAATAAACACTAAGTCAAGTATAGACACTCAAAATGAATGGAAAACTAGTTTTTAATACATAAAAACATTAGTATGCATGAAATCGTGATGATTTCTGTTGATTTTAATACCTTGCAAAAATAGTCAAAATAGGCTGAAATTTGGTAAAAACCAAGCCTATCCTGTTTGTCCGAATTGGTTGTTAATATATAGCAGTGGTGTTGAAATTACTGGAAATTCAATAAATTCAACAACAAAGGGGACATTCATCGTTTTCAATTCTACCAGTAATATCGGGTCTATTGCTAGTTTGGATATGAACACGGCAACATATTACAACTTTGAAATTTCTGCGAAAAAAATAAGTTTTATTATTGACGGGACGATTGTTTCGTGGTTTAATGCTACTGGCTTAGATTATAATAGTAGTCGGATTGTTAATCTAGAAGCACCACAAAATGCGAATGAAGCGGTAAATAGGCAATATCTGGATGACAATTGTGTGAAACTAACAGGAGACCAAACAATAACAGGAATTAAAACATTCAACGGGACGAGCACTGTGATAAAATATCTAACTTTAACTAACAACGCCGATTTTAATAATCAAGTTATCATTAATGGTGGAAATATAACATATAATGGGGCGAGGATATTAAACCAAAATGGAGGAGATATATTTTTTTCACAGACATCAGGTGATTATCAATATTTCTTATTTACTCTAAATACTGCTACAAGTGGAACCGCGAACCAAAGAGGTTATGTATTCACGAATGTAGCATTTGATGTAAAAGGAGCAGGTCTTTATATTTCAAAACTTTTGGATAATAAAAGTGCTTCGTCTGACATTGTCCTTTTTAACCATGCTGGCGGTATGCGGTTTTATGGTGCTTTGGATATGAATTCAAACAACATAACAAATGGTGGAACAATAACAGGAACAACAATTACTTCAACCGCAGGAATAACTACAACTACATTAACGGCGAGCGGATTATTAACAGCAGATGGCGGTTGCAAGTTATCTATTCAAAATAAAGTAGATGGAGGAAATGGACAGGGTATATTTCTGTGGGATACAGACAACGCAGGATGGGGGATTTATATGGCTCAGCCTGGTAAAAGTCTATCTGGAGGGTCTGCGGTTGCAGGCAACGATATTTCAGGCTTTGCTATAAGATTTAGGTCTGGTTTTGCTTCGGCGGATGGTTTTGTGTGGGAAAATTCTAATGAGCAATTGTTAATGTCATTACATGGGGCAAACGGGACTTTATGGACGAAAGGATTAATAACGGCTAGTGCGAGGATTACATACTCTGGGTTGCTAACGACCACAACTACTAATGGAGCGAAAATAGGAATTCAAGGACAAACAGACGGGACGAATGCGAGAGGAATATTTGTATGGGACACTGCTGATTCAGCATGGGGAATTTATATGTCTCAGTCTGGAGCAAATAAATCATTAAGTGGAGGAACAGCACCAGCAGGAGGAGTTGGCGGAGGATTAACTTCTTATGCTATTAGATTTAGAGTGAATAATTCTTCAACGAGTGGGTTCATATGGGGGAATAGTTCAAATACTGCTTTAATGTCTTCGAAAGCAAGCGATGGTCAATTATGGGTATTCTCTAATCCAATTCAATATTCAGACAGGAGAAAAAAAGAAGATATAAAAGCGTGTTTAGGCTTAGATTTTATTAATAAGTTAAATCCAGTCTGCTATCGTATGATTGATGACAACAAGAAACAAAGAACGGGTTTGATAGCACAGGAATTAGAAATCGTATTAACAGAAATGAATATGCTAGATTTTGGCGGTTTTATAAAAGAAACAATTATGGTTCCGTGTCCAAAGCAAAGAAAAGAATGCGAATTGAAAGGTGTGAGTGTTAATCCAGAAGATGTTAAATGTGTTGATAGTTGTGATGTCGGTTATGGTATAGGTTATTCCGAGTTTATCGCCCCGTTAATTAAAGCGGTTCAACAATTATCAGAAAAGGTGGTTTATTTAGAAAAGCAAAATAATAATCTAACTAATGATATAGCCGATTAAAAAAACCAATTAGCAGAAATCCGTAATTACAATGCCCCCTAGATTACACCCTCCACCTCCACTCATTGATATGGCAGATGGCGAACTAACACCAGAGTTGAAAAATCGTGTTTTGGATATCTCGTTGAAGAATGAAGGAAAAAAAGTAGAGCACGAATTGGAAGATAACTGGAATTGTTGTTGTATAAAAAACAGACCGACCGACAGCAGACTTATCAAGCATCTGTTTCAAATGGGTATCATTATCGCTATTATAACCCTTTGTATCGTGAGGTTGTCTGAAAAGAACTTACCGTGCGAGACAGCCAACACTTATGTAGCTATTTTGACCTTACTTATCGGCATCTGCCTTCCTTCACCTTCTAGTTCAAAGAAGTGAGCATTCATACAAATGTATTTTATACCAAGTAGCATCATTTGAGCAAATTAACGGCAGGGCTTCATCAAAACTAACAATCACTAAAAGGTTTATACACACATTTAAATTTTGTTTCTATTCCTTTTTGAATACAATAAACACAACTTTCATTTTTTTTCTCACTGACCCGTGAATAGAAATCACAAGCAGTCCGAGCAGAAATATTAATTAATAAAAAGTTTATGAAGATTAGTATAGAGGGCATCACAATGGCAGACTATAAATACCAAAAGATTATTTTTCTGAGTAATGATTTTCCAGGAGGTGTTAATGGTAGCAAGACATTCGACAAAAACATTCAAATGAACTTTACACCAACAAGGATGAAATTGTTAAGTTTATCCACTATACGAATGATACATCGGAGACGAAATCAAAAATTCTTCATACGGACCGAATTGGGATTATCGGCACATTCGCAGACAGCACCACAGCAAACATTTCAAATCTCGGCTACAATTTGGGAGTAGTAGGCTGGACCGACGGACAATACACTTTTAAAGTACTTAAAACGGACAATGGCAATATTGAGACCGACCAACTAGCTGGAAGAATTGTTATTTGTTTGGAATATTTGGGTTAATAAAATATAGCGATGGAAAAAATTAACGATATACGAGTTAGACCAGTTAAGCAAAACGGAGATGGCGACAAGTTGGCAAAAGGATATAAGTTATTTGATGAGCCGTATGCCAATATATTCCCCATTGCGAGAAAAAATCGGGGAAAACAACGGCACTGTTTGAAATCCTGAAAAGAACTACTGACAAAAAGACCCGCATTGTTATTATTGCCTGCACGATACACAAGGACCACATTTACAAAGAAATGGTTAAGCACTTCAAGAAGGGAAACCCAATGGCTATATATACATATTTGAAAACGGACGGTTCGTATATGTTAGAGAAAAATATAATAACATAATTTACATTTGAATCTGCCTGTGGGTTACCGAAACTTAACCGCTCCGCCTCGTTGCTTGCCGTATCCTTGCTTCATCGCAGCCTTCGCTACACGGTCCGCATAAGGCACTCCGACATTGCTGAGAAAAGTAGCACCCCTTGAAATCAATTGGTTCTTCTTGATAAACCTATTAGCATCTAATATCGCTTGTCCGACTTTCTTCCAATTTACTTTCCCTCCTGTTTGTTTCTTTTTTCCTTTCTTTCTTCATCCTTTCTGGGGCATACTGCCTGGTGAAGGATTGTATCCAATATTGTATCCCGCTGGTTGTGAAATAATCACTGGTGATGATGGCATCTATATATAGTTCTGAAAAAAATAAATAATAAATTACAAAAACCTTTTGTTGAAATTTTGCCTCAGCTCGTCCGATACCGCATCCACATACAAAAAGTTTAACCTCTCTTTCGTCGCCTCGTGATATTTTTCAATGAAGTATTCAAGGTCGTAGCCGAGGTCCAAATGTTTCTATACTAGTTCAATTTTATCAACACTCTGACCTGGAAAAATAAGAAGGTAGTCAAGCTGTTTAATAGCCTCAGCTCGTAAGTCATTTAGGTATTGGGAGCTCATAATCACCTTTGACTTGTAGTGGCGGTTTTTCTTTAACAGGTCGCTCATGGACTTAAAACCTGAGCCGAGGTCATCTAACACGAACACGACTTCTGGTGTAATGTATTTGCTCGGTCTCTGTGGTTTTTCGCCTCCATCCTGCTTCTTCTTTTCCTCCTTACCAAAATAAAGAAACTTCGGCTTTTCTACTTCCTCCTCCTGTAAAATCTCACCTTCTTCTTGCTCCTCGTCTGGCTTATTGAGCTTGTCTAACTCGTAATCAATCATACTGTACCTTTTTTTAAAAAAAGCTTCACCAAAAAGTCGGGTCGTAGGGTGTCCCTACAATGGTTGTAAAAAAACTGCGGAAGAAACGTAAGCAACGACCTCCGAGGATATACAGAACCAAAGATGGCCGACCATATATCAAAGTGAAAGGCAAACGAGCATATCTCAACTTTGGCGAGAAAACGAATGACCTTTCAACACTTCAAATCGTTAAACTGTTTTTGAAATATATGAAAGGGGATACCCCTTCCAAACCCAACCGGCGGGGTCGTAGGGGCGGAGTCCCTACAATAGTTAAGCCCGAATTCAATCGTCTTGAACACGAGAACCGCAACCAGATACAAAATAACCTGCTGAAAAGATATGAACTAATACACGAGCAGGAGGAAAAGGAAAAGAAGTTAAGAGAACAGGCAGAAGATGAGAAGAAAAGAATAGAGAGGAAGGAGAATGCGGAAATGAAGGAAAGACAAGAAGAATTAATAAGGGAAGCGAAAAGAGAGCAAAAACTTATAGAGGATGTAAAATTTGAACAAGATAGAAAAAATAATTTAATGTTATTACCACCACCCCAGTTCCACCCTCAATATATCACACAAGGACCACAGCCACCCCCCAAGCACCACAACTAGGACCACCCCAAGCACCACAACTAGGACCACCCCAAGCACCACCACAAGCACCACCACAAGCATCACCACAAGCACCACCACAAGGACAAGCACCACAAGCACCAGAAGAAAAACAGATGCCATTGAAAACAAAAGAAGAGAAAAAGGCTGAAAAGGAATTAAAAGAAAAATACATTGAATTAATGAAGAAAGCGGGCTTTACAACGAAATTTATTAAAAGCTTGAGCAAAACAGAATTTGACAAACTTGGTAAAGGAATAGAGAAAGCGATAGCCGATGCCCAATCAGCAGATGAGCAGAAAGAACTGGCTGAACAATATAAAAAAGAATTAGAACAAGAAAAAAAGCAAGCGGAGGCTAAAGCGAAACACTTTGAAATTAAAGATAAAATATCATACATATCCGCAGGTTTAAGAAATGATTACAAGTATCCGAAATTGGATATACCCAGAACTTTGGGCCCTGCTTTGAAAAAAGAAATGAAAGCTCGGGGCAAACCACCACCAAAAAAAGTTAAAGGAAAACACACGACTGCGTGTATGGCGCAAGTTTTAGTAGATGAAGGTATTGATTTAGGAATAGACCAGAATGAAATGAGAAAGAAACTCGCTGATTATTTGGGAATAAACCAAGCTGGTGCTGGACCAAGAACGATTGAGGAATTAATCCACAAACTTTTGACAATAGCAACAATTAAGAAATATTTAAAGACGGGCAAATACAAGAAAAAAATGAAGAAGAAGGATTATGTAAATAACTTAGTAACTGAAATGAGAAGCGACCCAAATATTAAAAATCAAGTTTCAAATAATCTCGGTATTCAACTGACGGAGGAAGTTCAACCGCCAGAAGTTCAACCACCAGAAGTTCAACAGCCAGAAAATATGCCAGAAGTTCAGCCACCAGAAGTTCAGCCGCCAGAAGTTCAGCCGTCAGAAGTAGATGGAGCAGTAGATGTGGAGCAAGCGGGGGCAGGCAGAGGTTTAATGACAGACGAAATAGACAACATTATGAAAAAGCACGAACGGTATATCGGCACGGTAGCTAGCGACGAAATAAATAAACTGAAGCCGGAAAAAGACAGAAGTATGGATTTATTATGAGCTTGGATAAGTCTAGTCAACCAGGCTCACATTGGATTGCTGTTTGGATTGACTTAATTAAAGACGACTCTATTGAAATCTACGACCCGCTCGCATTGTATAAGCCGACTGACCTATTTCAACACCAAATGAAACAGCTTATTGAAAAGAGTAAGCCGAGCACATACTTATTAATAAAGGTTAATCAGGTTAAAAACCAAAGTGATACAACAGATACTTGTGGTTGGCATAGTATTAGGTTTTTGTTAGAAAGAGCTAAGGGAAATCGCTTTAAATTTGCTAGTGGTTGGACGGATTTAAAAGAAAAAGAAGCGGAGGAGTTGAAAGCCCAGAACGGCTACGGTTTTGATACTTTTATTTAGACCCCGCCAGTAAAATAAAAATATATTTTAGAATATATAATATACAACCTACGGTCGTAGACAGTACTTGGAGGTGCGGAGGCGAAGTCTCTGCGATGGATTACCGCGGTGGAAGGAGTTCCAACATTTACTATGTCAATAGCAAAAATAGGATAAACGGCACGGACAGCGATTTCACTCACTCTATTGATATGAAAGGGTTAGACAATCCAACACACTGTAAAATACTTCATATCTATGTGCCGAAATCATATTACTCTGTGGCAAGTCCTTATAATACTTTTATTTTGAGCGAGAATGATAACGAGGCACTCATTACGATACCCGAAGGCAAATACACAATGAACAACTTAAAAAATAAGCTGGCCGAGGTGCTAACAGCAGAAGGCCCCAACGACTACACATACACAATAACAAGCAACAACACAAACACTGACCCAGAAGACGGCAAGCTATTATTTACTGTGGCGAACAATCCCATCAACATCCAACCGCGGTTTGTATTTGATGACGAAACTCGTATCCACGAAATTATGGGGTTTGAGCGGTCATATACTTATTTCTTCGCTAATAATACACTGAGGTCACCGAATGTCATAATATTGACGGGCGAAAAAACATTGTATTTACAATCGGACTTAGTCGGCGAAGGTGATAACCACGTGCTCCAAGAAATATACACCACGATGAAATCCCGTTCGGCTCTGTTATCTACGACGGCTCGGGTAGTGAATACGGAAAACGGCTATCTACGAGTTCAAGCAATGTTTATCGGTTTTACTTAACTGACAAAAACGACCAACCCATTAACCTCAACGGTTTGGGTATTGTTATGACATTGTTGATTTACCGCGAGACGAATTATTTTAATTTATTTACATCATTTTTTAATTTGTTAAAAAGCCGTTAATTAATTAATTTATTTTTTTCTCATATTAAAATATAGGAACTTTTTTAAAAAAGCTTCACCAAAAACTTGGAGGTGCGGAGGCGAAGTCTCTGCAAAAACAAAAATGCCCACACAACACGGAGGCGAACTAGATTTCAGCAAGACTGACTACATCAGTGCTTCTTATCGTTTGAATAAGCTTAACCCCCGAGAAAGCAGTAATGAAAATGTCACTATTACCTCTGCGGGAGGACAAGAAAGCACATTCGACCTTATTAGTCGCCCATTTATCTTGGCTAGGTCGGTTCTGAGTTTTACTTACACTATTCCAGACACAGATACTAAATACAACAAGGCCTATATGGACTGCCTTGCTCCTATTAGACAAATTCAACTTCAAACCCGTAGCGGAGTTTATCTGTGCGACTTTAACTATGTTGGAAATATTACAAAGATGATTTCGAAGCCTGAGACTTCGCTTAAAGACTTTCTCGCACTTGAAAACCACGATGTTGGCACTGGTGCTGGCTGTATGCTTCAAAAGTGTAATGCTGACAGCAAGATTGATATTAACATTACCGAAAGAAAGGCGACTGTTCTTGATGCTAATATTGATGTCGCCGCACTTCAAGACGATATGAAAGATATGTTTCTTCCTCCTTTAACTAATGCCCGCCGTCATAATGATGCTCTCATCGCAGCCGGAACTGGAACTCCACTGCCTGTTAATGTGCCTTACAATGAGGCGAAGTATTTTACTGCTGGTGCTTTGGGCGATAATGCTGGTGCTGGTAATATGGCTATTAAAATCAAGCTTAATCTTGGTATGCTTTACAACACTATTTTCGCCCTTGATAAAACTATTATGTTTCCTGAGATTTTGACTATGCGAATTGTCTGGAACGGTTCTGCGAAGATTTATTATTCTGGTGCTGACCCGCTAAGTCCTGGTGGTGGTGCTAACATCACTGCTGAGGATGTTGCTGTTAGCAATCTTAACTTGTTTCTTGCTGTTGAGCAGAACCCTGGTGTCATTCAATCTATTCAAAGCCAGATTGCGGGCAGTGGTATGAGTTTTGATATTGATTACCCCTATGTGTATAAGAATACTATTGGAACTGCTAGCGATGGTAAAGCAACTGAAAACCAAAACATTATTTTGCGATTTGACCGCGGGCACGGGCAGAGGTTGAAGAAGATTTATCACAGCGTGTTTCATTCCGTCGAAAGTGTAAATACCGCTTATGACAATGATGTAAATGATGAGCGGTCTGCTACGGGTGCTGTTGTTGCTGATGCTAAGCGAAAGGTAGTCTCGTTTTACACTACCCTTGATGGAGCGAGACAGGAAGAATTTGATGTATCTGTGGCTAACCTTGAAAACTATATGATTATGAAGCCGAGGTTAGAGGGTAGTGCCTTGATGAATTCTAATGTGTATCAATACAACTGGATTTATGTTAATTGCTGGGACAACAACCGCCCTCTGTGGAGCAAGGACCAGATCGAGATTAGCGGGCTTGACTTAACTCAGGAACGGCGATGGGAGTTTATTGGAACCTGCCGAAACAAAGTCCATTCTCACTACACTCTGGCTATTACTCAGCGAACTGTGAGTGTGAAGGAAAATGTAATTACAATTAGTTAAACCCCGCGAGGTGATAATTAATTTTGATAGGAACAATGAGCCACCAACGAAATTTAGTAGCACAAAACCCAGACGGAGACTTCGTAAATGTCAAAGTCGGATATGATGGGCGAATTAAAACTGATAATATGAAAATCGCCTTTGGTGAAGCATTAACCAGTTCATTAACTCCTGTATTACAGGAAATCTTTCAATACACAATTAACACACGGATATGGACGAAAATAGAAACAAAGGCGACCGTTTCATTTGATACGAATATGGCTAAATTAGAAACAGAAGGAAAGACTAATGCTACTGCTGTATTAACGAGTAAAAAAAGAATAAAATACAGAACGGGTATGGGTGTCCTGTGTCGCTTTACTGCCTTATGGGAAACAGATGAAACCAAAGATTATCGTTCATTTATTGGAATAGGAGAAAGTGATGGCAACAACGGTTTCTATTTTTGGAAAGATAATGAAGACGGAATGCTCATTCTTCATTCCATAGCAGGAGTTGACGACTTCATACAGCAAGCAGACTGGGATGACCCTTGTGATGGAACAGAAGATATGCCATTTATCGATTGGACGAAGGGAAATATATTTCAAATTCAATTTCAATACTTGGGCTTTGGTGCTATAAAGTTTTCAATTGAGAAACCAGAGACGGGCGAATTCCAGCTAGTCCATACGATTAAATATGCAAACGCCAACACAGGAGTTAGTCTGAGGAATACAACTTTACCCTTCTCCGCTAATATATCTAATTATACAGCGGGCGATGGTGTCCAAATTAACTGCTAGTGTCGGTTTGTTTGTTGAAGGTACCAACACTATTAATTCAAGCATATCAAATGAAGCGGAAGGAGAAAAACTGAAAGCCCAATTCTCAGCATACAAAATAAAACAACTTTTGGTGGTGTTGCGACCAACTACTCAATCGTTTACCCAACTCTCGTGAGCCTATCAAACGAAGACAGCAAAGTTAACATAGTGCGAATTGTGAAAACGACTGGAGCACTGACTGCGGAGAACTTCGCGGATATTGATTCCAAAACTTCAATCGTATCAAATGACAACAGTGCGACTGCTCTTGGTGGTACCACTATAACGGATGTCATCCTTAAACTTTATGTTGATGCTACTTCTAGCCAGCTTATTGACCTGCGAACTTACGACATACAACTCTCTCCTGGTGAAAATATAACATTTTTACAAAAGTCTGTCGCGACTGCTAATAATGGAGGAAATGTGAGTGTTATCGTTAATTTCTTAGAAGACCAATGATGTGAATATATAATATTATTTTTGTAATAATTTTTTCTAATATAATAATATAGTAATATGTATCGTCGTAAGTTGTACATCGTTGGAGGTAGGCGGTTTCTAACAAAAGCATCTATCAAATCCCACATAAGAAGAATGATAAGCAAATATAATGATGGAGAAAGATTGAACCCAGAAGATAGCAATTTCGTGCGAGACCTAATAACCAATCACCCTTGTCTAAAAGATGGTATCATTGATGTTGAAAGTAATTTGACGACGGGGAGAAAACACTTTCGTGTAAATGGTAAGCAGTTTTCGTGGAATTGTTGTGTCGACCTCATAGGGCTTAGCAAATTTAAAAAAATGGCGAGAGTGATAAAAGAAGCGAGCAGGAATACGATAAGACCGCAAATACAAGAATGTCTTGATATTGTGGCTATTGATGTATTCGTAGAACCTCGTTATATATGTGAAATAAGTGGTGATATATATGAGCGGGTTGATGTCCACGTAGACCACCACTTTGACATCATACAATTCAAAGACATCCTTCAACAATACCTTGAAGTTAATAGAGAAGTAGAAGTTGAAGACAACCTTTTGAAAGAACCGCACTTCACCAAGTTTAGCGACTTTCACAAACAGAAAGCAATACTGCGAATTATAAAAAAAGAAATCAATATTAGAGGAAAAATGTATCTCTTACTGTAAATACTTTTTCAATTCGTCTTTATTTTGAACCCAAGGTTGACGAACTAACCGTTCTATGTATGGTTTATCAATCTTGGCGATGTCTTCTATTGTTTTGCCCTTGTATTTACCAAAGTGAAACAAGTTTGGTTGAGCATTTCTCATTTCTTCAATCGCTTTTATTTCGTCGTGGATTACCTTTGAACATCGGCGAGAGAAAATGATTTATTTTCGCTTTCAATTGAAAGTTGTTGGAACTTCTCGCACAGTCTTGTGAGGGTGGACATAGTAGGGCGGTGTATATAGTTGGCAGGAAAAAAATTAAATAATTAATATAGGAACTTTTTGAAAAAGCTTCACCAAAACCGGAGGTGCGGAGGCGGAGTCTCTGCGATGAGGGAGTGGATTTCCTTCGTAAAGGCTTACTCTGCTAAGCATAATATAAGTTATGGGGAGGCATTGAAAAAGGCGAGCAAAGAATGGAACCCTCAGCGGGGTCGTAGGGGGAGCAGGCCCCTACAAGGAGGCAGTGCGGAGTTATCAGAGGACGTCTATTTGTCTTCGTCAGAGAGAAAAGGTGCTGACGGATGGAAACCAGTCGCTAGCAAAAAAAAATCAACCGTATATGAAAAAGACTGCAAAGCTATTGTAGCATTTAGAGGCTCCGTAGACAAAAGGGACTTACTCACAGATGTCGCATTAGTAAAGGGAGTATGAAAAAGAACCCCGAGATATAAAGAAGAGCAGAAGCTGGTTAATGAAGTCATAAAGAAATATGGTAAGGATAATGTAGAGCTGCCTGGTCATAGCCTTGGAGGAACGATAGCGAAAGACCTAAGCCGACAGACTTGGGTAAGGGCGACCACATACAATAAAGGCAGTAGCACGAAAGACCTAATTGAAGGAGTGATTGACCGAGTTGCTGTCAAGGTAAATCCAAAAGGTAAAAGGGCAAAGACTGCGAAGCTAACGACGAACTACCGAACCGCATTTGACCCCGTATCATTGCTGGGAGCGACTGCTGTAAATACTAAGTTAGTTAAGCCGACGAGGGGTGTTCATACTATTAGAAGTTTCAAAGGTAAAGGAGCCAAAAAAATCTATTTATAATTATAGAACTTCACCAAAAAACCGGAGGCTTCAACCGCGAATGTGAAAGCCGAGCGGGATGCTGTCGTTATCGTTAATGAACTCGCGACCGGACCACTTATTCTCATTAACTTGTTTTTTAACATTCGTCATATGTAAAATGCTAAATTTGTTGTTGTTTGCTGTTTCTATCAATGTGTATTTTTTTCATTTGGAAATCCTTTACATTTTCAACCGACCCGCCTTTGTCCATCTTATCAAATGTATCATAGTTTAGCTGATTAGCATCTAAGCCTTTACCCCTAAAATGGAAATACCTTTTAACTCCATTTTCAGACACTATTTTAACTCCTTTTGAAATATGCTTTAAGTCGTTCTTAGTCATTCCTTCCTTTCCTCCTCATGAACAGGTTATACACTATAACAGGAAAAAGGCCAAAGAAATTGCAAAGCCCCAGTCCATATCGCCAGTGAACCCTCCAGAACGTCCCGCGTCGCCCAAAGGCGAATACTTCGCCTGTGTCTACCTATACTACATCCTCAAGAGTGTAGTAAGCTGCCCTAAATGCCCCGAGACGTTCCCAGGCATGGGGATACTAAACCAAGCACTCACCGAATTCTACTCCACCGTGCAAGCAAGCGAGGCTTTCAGGGTTCTTCAGGAAGAAGGTAACACAGCGACGACGGTGCCAAAGGCCTCTGCTGGGGCTGCGCCGGCTTGGTCGATACTGCGATGGCACAGGCTCTGGCAGGCTGCGGTCGAGCCTATTCAGGTGGGAAGCCGACAGTTCGGCCCTCTGATTTCTCAAGAATTTCTCAACCGCTACTAGAGAAGCTAGCAGTGGAGACAGTCCCCCCTGGCCCCCCCCTCTCTCCAATGCACTTTCCTTTCTTTCTCGTTCTTTTTTTTGGGGGGGGGGGGGAATGGTGATTGAAGTTTGGGAAAAACACTGTAAGGAGCAAACATGCTACGTAGCAAATTTTTTAATAAAAAAACTTTGAAACAAGGGATCTTGAGGGGGAGGGGGGCCGGCCGACTAAAACAGAGAAACCACTCTTTGCCCCCTCGTGTTTCTTTCTCTCTCTCTCTCTGTGTCCTGTGGGGAAGGGTGCAGGTGGGGAGGGGGTAAGGACAAGAACAACGCCTCTCCCCCACCTTCTCCTTGCGGGGGTTGCGCAGCGCGGCCTTAATTGCTCCTAAAACTTTGTCCAAGAGTCCTTTTCTTTTGTATTGTTTCACAATAAATTCAGATTTCAAGGCCCTGAGACACCTCTCTCTCGCTCTCTCCCGACACCAAGAACAAGACGAGCCATGTTCTGGACCGGCGCTTGCACAGCTAAGGTGCCCTGCCGGGCCACCAAGCATTACGCGCTGGCAATTGTGCAGTGTTGTCTCGAGATTACGCGCCTCGAGTTTGGGCTGTTGCCAGGAGGGCATTGTGTGTGGGTAGCGGCCGACGACCCTGCGCTCTTAGCCAGGGACCTAAGCAAACGCAGAGGTTACGTGCACATTGTGGACGGGGCTGACTTTGGCAGCTCCAAGGAGAACGGCGAGCTCTGGTACGAGAGCCGCACCGTGCACAAGCGTGTATCATTGGGAGGCGGCCCGACCATCGTCCAAAATTTATTCTTGGAGTTGCAGCGCCTAGCCGGGGACGACTTGCGCCTAGTATGTTTCCGGCGCGGACAGGTTCCGCGGCCGTCCGATTTTGGACTGGACCTAGGCCTCCGACAGTTTTTAGACTCGCAGCCACTGCCAGAGTTGGGACACGGGGCCGGAGGTACAGTGTTTGACGTGGCAGAGCAAGGCCAGGTACTTAAGGAGGCGCGTTGTGCGGTGGCGGACCTTGTGCCCGGCCTGGGCGAAACGTGGCACCAACTGCGCTTTGCCACTCCCAGCTTTGCTCGCTCCGGGCGCGGCGTATTGGGTTTGCTGCGGTACGGGTTCCTACGAGCCCGCCGCGCCGTTCCCAGCTTGATGCCTGAGCCGGTCGACAAGAAGTATAAGGAGCACTGGCAAAAACGCGCGGATTCGCTGCTTATCCTACAAACTCTGTGGCCCAAGGCGCAGGGCGACACACTGTACAAGCTCTGCCAGACCTCCGCCGTAGCGCGCCTGCCACAGATCCTCGTGCTACTAGAACGTATCGTGTCCGCCATGCACGCGGCCGGTTTTACGCACGGGGATATCCATGCCCATAATATCCTAGTACAGCGGACATCGTGACCCTGATTGATTATGACCAGGCCAGGCCCGCCTGTGCTGACAGTACCTTTCGATATTATTTAGCGCTAGCTAGCCTGACGTTTAGGACCGGCCTGCAGCAAGTGCTGGAAAAGGAGAACCCACCGGCAGTGGTACGCGACCGGCTGGCCGCAGCCAACCTTGCGGCCCTACCGAGGCTGCGACACTATGCACACGTCGGGCGTTGGGAGGCACTGTCCGACCTGGACGAACTACTGTTCCCCCGGCAACATCTGCAGGTGCTCGGCCTCGATCCCAGCACGGCCAGCTACGAGGCGGAATACCTCCTGCCACCGCACGTGGTCGTGGAGTTGCTAACGACCACGACCAACCCGCGCGCGTTCAGTGCCGTGTTGGCGCGGGCCGCCCCCACGTCCATCACTACGGTCGCTTCCGATTACGTTGGGCTACGTCTGCCATCCTCGTATAGTCAGCGAGCGTTGGGCTTAATATATTAGCGCGATTTAAAAAAAAAGAATTCAGGATACTGAAAACACACAGAGAAAAGCAGACGCGATTTTTTTTTTGGCTGTATCGTTCGATTTTAATAAGTCGTAACTTTTTTTTCTGCACCTGAATGAATGTACTACGTATTCGATCCTGTACGGCGGCGCTTGTGGCACTGTTTGTCCTCGTACTTGGCGAGTTCGCACTCGACGGTCCGCGCGCGCTCGGCTGGGTTCAGCACGAAGCCCAGCACGTGCTTGAGGGCTCGCCGCAGGCAGTCGTCTAGTAACGACGGAATCCGCTGCGCGGATAGCGCAAGGGCTCGTTGCTTAATGTCCTGGTTCAGCGGGCGCAGCAGGCGCTCTAGGCCGGCGACAGCCTCGCGCGCGCGCCTGTACTCTGGCAGCTCCTTTGGCTCCGCCAGGTCGTCCCGCAGCCAGCCGTGGGTTTCTCCGAAGAATCGCAGCTCCAGCAGGATCTGGCGCAGCACGGCCGGCGTCGGGGGCGCGCCCAGTGACCCGGTCGCGGAAGTTGCCAGAAAGCCCAGGGCCACCTGCCTGTCGCGCGCGTCGAGCCAGGCCTTGGCAAACCAGTAGCGCGCGCGCCGCGGCAGGCCGTACGCGGCCTCGCCGTCCTGGTCCTGACTTGTTCGAAACAGCTTCCGCAGGTTGATGCCGCGTTGTCTTGCAGTTGGTACAAGACTTCAAAGGGCACGAACCGCGGTGACGCGACATGCGGCGGGACCTGCCAGTAGTGCGCGCCCTCGGTACAAATCAAGACTGTCCCGTGCAGCTCCAGCTGCCGGTGGAAGGCGCCAGCGTCAAAGGTACCGTCCGCTGCCGAACAACGTGCCAGGAACTCGAACTGGGTCAGCCTGGCGCACACCCGCGTCGAAGTGTCGCTCATTAGTACGCAGCCAGTGATTAAAGGACAGTCCTCGGCGAGCCTGCGGTCCAGCGGTTGCCTTAAGAACGGCCGCAGAGCGTCCAGCGCGCGGCGTCCGCCGAGCCCGCACAGGGCGCGGGTGAGCTCCGGCGACGGAACGTGCGGGAACAGCTCGGCGGTAGGCAGGCGCATGAGGACAGAGTTGCGGAGGCCGGTCGCGGCCGCGAAGCGGAACAGGCTGAGTAGAACTCTGGGCCAGTGAAAATCCGGAGGCCCGCCTCCAGTTCGTCGAACCAGAGGTGCGAGGGGTGTGGCGTCGGCGGGAGGTCTTCCGGGAGGAGAGCTGGTTTCCAAGCAATTACCACTTCGAGGCAGGCGGCCTGGTTCGCAGCGGCGGCTTGTTGCAAGGATTTCAACAAGGGCTGCACAGATTGGAGCTCCGAAGATACCAAGCGCGCAGATTGCGGGAGAGATAAAGGTACAGCGGAGGGTTCCATGCTTTTGTTAAGGGCTAGGCGCAGTCAGTTGGGCCTGTACACACCAACGAGGCTGTGTGATTGTCGGTGTGTGTGATTGTCGGTGTGTGTGATTGTCGGTGTGTGTGATTGTCGGTGTGTGTGTAGCAAGGTGTGTGTGTAGCAAGGTGTGTGTGTAGACGTCTTTTTTGCGGGTGGGTGTGTGTTGCTGATCTGAAAAAATGTCCTTGAAGGTGCCTTGTCGTAGTATCGTGCGTGTTGCGGCCCCCCCCCCCCTCAAGAAAAGGAATGGGGGCCGGCCCCCCCCCCCCCCCCATCCCGAATTGTGCTCAAAAGTGAAGCCAAAGTTTCAGGCACAATGTGCAGGGAAGGGGCAACAAGCGGCTTTTGCCCCCCCAAGTCGCAACATCCTCGTCTTGCGAAGGCTGCTAGCTTTTTTTTTGGTCTGTACGTAACACAGACCCCGAAAACTCTGGGGGGTGTTGCCTCCGAATGATTTTGGGGCCTCTGGGATGGGAGGGGGGGGGGAGGGGATTTCAGCGCGCGTGTGTTTGCTTTTCTCCCCGCGTTTGACTCTTTTTAGAACCCGTTTTAATAAATCTGTACTGGCATGAAATTTCACGAGCACGAAACGGGCTTTGTACCCGAGCGCACAAGGCTAGACCTGAGCCTGGAACTAGTGGATCTACAGCACAGGAACAAAGCCACACAGCTCGTCTTGCTGCTAAACAGCGACGTTATTAATAAAGAGCTGGCGCGCCTAGACCAAAGTTTACCGGACGGCTACCTGGCACTCTCGCAAAAGGGCGAAAATCGCGTGGTGCCGCGACACTGGGCAGACCCTCAAGAACAGGGTTGAGTGGTTTGCTTTGGCGGCGAAGACATACCAGTTGAAGACAGGTGCCTTCTCGTAATCCCTAGCTGCGGAGATCTGCGACAGGACGTTGGTTTGTTGGCAGGCGTGGAGAAAGAAGCAGCCAAGCTACAAGGGGTAGCTACCATGTTTGTCGCCATCACCGGTCTGCCGCTTATGTTCCAGGACTATCTGCATCTATTTACGAGCGCGCGGCAAAACACGCAGTATTGGGACAGACACTTACCGTTCTGGGAGAGCCACACGCTCCTGTTCACGGTTGCGAACAGTGCTAAAGCAGGCAAAAAAAGCAACATTGCAACAAACCTAAACTCCTTAAGGGAAGATGTAATTGAGCCAGTTAGCAAAGTTTTACCGAATGAGGTTTTCAGCCAGTTCCAAGAACGCGTGCAAATAGACTGGTACAGAAACCATGACCAAAAAGAGGAATTTCCTTGGGTCGTCGTGGCGGCGAACGAAAGACTGTTTGTAGTGCGTTTTCCACCGTACGGCTTTGCGCTAGTAGCCAATTGCGATTTCAAAGCGCCTGGCCCATCTTCTGTGAAGGACTACAGCGCGGCGTTGTGCCGGTTTGATACGACGCTGTTTCAAAGGACGCAGAGACGCCGCCCGGATTTGTGGAAAAGGGAGAAAGAGACGTTGATGCAAAGACCAGGTAGAAACGAGCGTGAACATCACGAGTTTTTTTACATAGACAAAACAAATCAGCCCGACCTGCCCGGCACGCCCTACGGAACCACGATTGTCTAGACGTCGACTCTCTCGCCCATTGCGCGCTTAGCCAGCCAAGACTGGAACGCGCAGATCGTGGCTGGACAACTGCTTTACACTAGAAGTATTGCCTAGAAACAGATTCGTCGATTTGACCTGATCCTCTGCGAATATAAATGGGATCCGCCAAACATCAAGAAAAGAGGGATCCAAGGGCTCAGCCAGATGTATTTCGGACTCAAGTCATGACAAAAGAGGGTGCAGCAGCAGAAATCAAAAAACAAATTAAAAGATCAAAACCAAGGGCCAAAGAAGAGGCAGGGATAACGGGGGGAGGCGGAAGAGGAACTGACTGGAAGAAACACACACACGAGCCGAAAGGCCCCCCCCCCACCCCGCCAGTCTCTTTCCCCGCAGTCTCTCTTTCCCCCCCCCCCCCCCCCCAGTCTCCCCCCACCCACTCCCTCTGCTCTCTCGCTTCCGGCCCCCCCCCCCCCCCTCCACTTCTTCAGCAGCTGTCGCGACTGGTCGGGCCCCCCCCTCCACTTCTTCAGCCGTCCCGCGACTGGTCGGCCCCCCCCCCCCCCCCACCAGTCTCCCCCCGTCCCCTCCCCTCTCGCGCGCGGCCGACCCACGGAAAAAGAAATACCGGCACGCAAATTTCGTGTTTCTTTTTTGTGTTTGGTCTGGGATCGCCACGAACCAGCAGCAATTGCAGACTACGCGTCCAAGTTTAGGACCGGGGCCCTGGAAGTTTACGAGCCACCTTACAATCCGCCCGCCGCGCCCGCCGCACCCGCTGCGCCCGCCGCGCCCGTCGTGGCGGCCCACCGGCCTCTGCTCACGGACTCCCTGATGCAAGATCTTTTTGCTAGGCTCCAGGAGGTCTCGAACAGCCTCATGCTGTTACGGCAGACGTTGCAAGAACTGCGCCTGCCCGAAAATCTGTCCCAGCGGTTGAATAGCCTGGAAGCCAAAATAGCGAACCTAGACAACCACCCGCTCACGGCCGGCCAGCCACGCCCGCAGTGACTCTTAAAAAGGAGCTTTTTTTTTTTGACTGACATTGTCTCCCCCCGCGCGCTTCGTTTTGGAAGAGGCCCCGAGATTTTCCTCACTCAGTTTTCTTTTTTTTTTTACTCATTGTTAAAAAAGCCTTTCGGTGCTAACTTTTAAAGACAACCTCGGGCTCGGCCCCCCGGATCTCGTTCAAGACCTCCTTGGTATATTGGACGGACCCCTGAACGTCGTGGTCGCTGACGGTCTCCTCGCGGGCGTAAATGTCATCGATCCCCCCGACCGATTCCGTGATGGCCCACACAAAGACCGACGAGAAGCAGGTGGCCAGGACGGAGATGTAACCCTGCGTGGTAGGGATGAGGGCAAAGGGCAGGTAGATAGTCCAGGCCCAGACCGAAGTGTAGGCAAAAATAGTCACGACGCGCGAGATCTCGGGCACGTAGTGCCCCGACACCCGGCGCACGGACTGCTCCAGCTCCAGCAGCAGGGGCTCGAAGTAGCACGCCTGATCACCGGGCAGCTCGGACACCTCGAAACGCAACCGCGACAGCTGTAGCTGTGCGCCAAGCATCGCGGTCCGGGTGCAGTTGCAGTGTTTAATGTTATTGAGCGCGTCCGCGCACCGGCACTCGGCACGCACGCAACGAAGGTCTAGCTGGCACGCGTGGTCGCTCGCGGTCCGGCCTTTCTCGGCCGCCTCGATGTGCGTGTCCAGGATACACTGCAGCTGCTCAATGAGACCGGCGACCTTTCTACGGGAATCCGTTTCTAGTGTGTCGTCCCGGCCGTTGTCGCCCAGGCGGTAGTGCAGAGCTAGGGCCAGGGACATCAACGCCTGGAGAAACATGTTGAATTCGCGGATGTTCTGCGTCCGCCGGGATTCGGCCCGGGCGTACACCGAACTAGTAAAGAAAGTCACGGCCGTCAGGATGCTGCTCGGCACCGTGGGGCTGATGCCGGGGATGTGTAGGCTGTCCCTCAGGTACAGCGACGTGAGTATGGCAGTGTAGATGCCCACGAACGCGATGCGCGACAGTGACAGCGACACGGGGTTCCACCTGGCGAAGTACGCGAGCTCCTGCAGCCAGGCCCCGAACCACTTGCGCAGAACAGCGCAGACGAACTGGGGCGTCTTTTCACTGCTTGGCGGTTCTGTACCTTGACTTTTTAAAGGCACTGTCTTGTAACGCAGACTCGAGGCGTTCTGGGCAAACCTGGTCTGGCCTTGTTTCTTTTTGGACCGGTGGCCAGAAGAGGGCTGTCTGCCCAGCAAGCCCTCCATTCTTGTTTTTTTGGCCTTTTTTCTTTTTATTGAAATGTTGGAGTCCTTTTCTCTCTCTCTCTCTCTCTCTCTGATGAAACTCTGGCAGGGTGTGGGGAGGGGGGCGCACACAATGTCTTTTTTGCCTTCTCTCCCCTTTCCTGCACGCCTTTCCTTTCGTCGTCCCGGGGGGGGGGGGGGGGGAGTTGTTGGGGGGAACGTCGTTGGGGGAAATGGAGGAGGGAACGTCGAGGGGTGTCAAGGTTCCACTGCTTGGACCAACGCCTCCCCGAGCAGCCCCAGCGCCTGCAGGACCAGCCCCAGCCGCCGGATCGTAACGTCGTCTCCCGAGCGCTCCTCCAGCTGCCTCACACCCTCCGCCAGCGAGGAAGACAACTCTGCCGTCGGCAGGCGGCGGCGCTTGCGCGGGGGAACTGCCCGTACAGCCCGTGCTGCCGGCACTGCAGGGACTGCCCGTACTGCCCGTACTGCCGGCAGTGCCGGCACTGCCCGTACTGCCCGCACTGCAGGCACTGCCGGTGCTGCAGGGACTGCCGGCTTGCGCCCGAATTTGCGCGCGCACAGGTTCCCGACAAAGAAGACGCGCCCGCTGGGCACGTGTTCGAGCACGGACAGGTTGCTGATGCCCTCACCGCAGAGGCAATGGCTCCGGTGCGAGGCTGACCCGCGCAGGCACGCGGGCCTAGCCAGGCCGCCGCCTTCGTTCTCTCCGTCCTCTGTGTCGCCGCCGTTCTCTCCGTCGTCCCCTTGGTGGTAATTGTGCGAGGAGCTGTCTTCGTCCTCCTCCTCCTCTTCCTCCTCCTCGTCGTCTTCCTCGTCGTCGTCTTCTTCTTCTTCGCCTTGTTCCTCGACGTACTCGCCGCCGTCCCTGCGGTTTTCGCAGTAGGGCAGATTACATTCGGCGGCGGCCTCGCACCAGGCCACTACGCGCTTTTCTCGCTTGTCCAGCAGGCGGAATTGGTCACGGTCTGCGTCGCCTGCCAGCGCGGCCAGGACGAGATCCAGCGGGTACGTGTTTTCGCTGTGTGCTTCCCACAGCGGCACGACGTGGGTGCGCAGTTCCTCGCACGGCGGATCGCTGTTTGCGAGAGCACGGCTCGACCTTGTCCGCATGAGCTACAACAAAAAAAGAAGCAAGCCAATTCAGGACACAGTGCTTGGGGGGCACACCTCGACGGGGTCACAACACACACACACGCGTCTTTCTTTAGTGGCACGATGGTACAAAAAGAAAAAGGCGCGTGAGAGGCTCTCCCCCGGTGCTAACCACCCCCCCGGCGGCCCCCCCCTTTCCCACCCTGCGTCGACACACAGCCCGAGCGCACGAAATTTCTTTTTTCAATGAGGGGGGGGGGGGCGGCCGCCCGAGGAGACGAAAGGCTGGGGCACGGCCAGGCAGGGGCCATAAAACACACCGAGCAAAAGTCTCTCCGAGTTCGTTTCCCCCCACACTATGAAGCGTCCATCCACCGTGAAGCTGCACACCAGACCGCCGCGCGACAGCCAGCCAATAGAGGGCACGAAGAAGAAGCCCACGCGCAGGGCCCAGGCGCACGGCTTCGAGGTGCGCGAGCTGCGTGACGGCCCGCCCGACGGTGCCTTGGTTATATCGTACTGGCCCACCGAGTACGAGTCGCGCGCCACGGCGGCCCGCGAGGCCCGGAAGGGCGGCGGCTCGGTCGAAACCTCGTGCGCGCGCGTGCAGTGGCACGACGAGACATTGGCCAGCGACAGCCGCGCCGCCTGGTTTCTGGCGTGGGAAGTAACGGGCGGCGCCGAGCTGATCTCGCGGGCAATCTTGGGCGGCAAGCTGCAAAAGGTAAGGTACCACGCGCACGAGTACCAGGTCGGCAAGCGCGCCAGAGAAATCGACGGAGTGCTGTGGGCCGAAATCATCTACCGCGGCGGGGACCGCTGGCACGGCAGGAGCCAGTACGCGCCCGTGCCGCTGTTCGACGCAGAACTACGCGCGGCGGCCGCCGCCATTGACGGGCAGAGCCACGCCAAGCCCCGCGCCCTTGACACGTTCAACAACTTGAGGGACCCTAAGTTCAAGGAACTCTGCAACGCCGCCATTGCCCGCCACACACAAACATTAGGAGAGACGCGGTCCGGCGCGATACGGGCGCTGGTGCTGACGGGCACGACGGCGCGAGCTGCCGCGCGCTACGGGCCGCAAGCGGTGCGAGCGGTGCCACGATTTCGATAGATGTGCCCAACTTCTGCGCTGACGTGTGCGACGCGCTCGAGCAACTGCAGCTCTCGGGCGTGCACGTGCACCGCCGCTCGTTGCAGCAGCTGCTGGAAACCGCCAGCACAGAGACGCGCTGGGACGTGGCGTACCTGGACTTCTGCGACATGCTGCACGGCAACCTGCGCGGCCTGCGCCTGCTGCTGCCGCGCCTGGACCCGAGGCCCGGCACGCTGCTGGCGGTGACGCTGTTCTGCGGGCGCGGCGCGCTGGAAAGGCTGACGTTCTACGCGGGCGATATGGAACAGACACGGGCCGTGTACGGCGCCGAGCTGGCCGCCCTGCTGGGCCGGGAGGGCTGGCGGGCGTCCCTGCTCGACTACCGGCCGTCGGGGACCATGTGCTTCTGGCTCTTTCGGGTGTACGGCCGCGCGTCGCGGAGCGAGTGAACACAAAAAAAAAGTTTGTTAAAGTAAGATTCAAAAAAAAGAATTGTTTGATAAAAACTTTCCTTGGTTCTAATTCTTTTGACTGTTTAATTAAAACTTTTCTTGGTCTGTCTTTGAAATTAGACCGGCCCTAGTAGCTCTCTCGTCTTAACCGAGGGGATCCCTAGTAAAAGAACCGGGTAAGGGGGGAACCGGGGGAGGGGGGGGGGGAGGAAAAAGAGGCAGGCAGTAGAAGAGAGCTGTCGTTTTCCAAATTTTGTAGAGGTCACTGTATAGCAAAAAAAGAACTAACATAGCAGGAAAGAAAGGCACCTACAATGTCTTGCTGTAGAAGAGAGCTGTGCGTAAGGTCAAGTATTCCTTACTACACTATCAATCTGAGCTGGGCCTGGGGGGGGCCTTAGTACTTCTCTTTACCCCGATAGTTACAAGGGTCTGAGTTTTGAGGCCGTGCTGACAGATTGGCACGAACTGCACAAAGACCAAAGCTCGTTTGCTGGTGTGCAGTTCTGGCACGAGGCGACGAGTAAGGGACTAGAACAGAAGCGTGTCTGGGAGTGGCGCTGCGTAGAAAAGGAAATACTGGGAACGCAGCGGTGCTCTAATTGTTTCCCTGAACGTGACCTAGCAGCGGATCTAGCTAGGAAATTGTCCGGAAAAGACTGGAAGGGCTATGAATACGTTCTGACCGATCTCCGGCGCATGTTTGAAGCTTGGTGGGACCTGCGCCGGCGTCCTAGCAGCGATGAATGGGTGTTTGTGTGGACGCAAATCAACGTCAGGCCAGTGCGCCCCGCCGAGCTCTGGAACAGTGCAGTGCTCGCTTCTATGCGCACGCACGGTTACGCGTTTGCCCGGAGCGGGGCCAGGATCGAGAATAGTTTCTTCATGCTGAGCAACCGCGCGAACGGCTTGCTCCCGATGCTGCTGCATGCGTACCTGCGCCCGTGCATCGAGCTGCTGGGGCCGCCCTTTTTTAACATTCGCCATTCGACCCTAGCCTTTCGCCAGCAGTTAGCGTTTGCTTGCCTGCTTAGGTGGTTGAACATGCTGATCGTAAAAGATAAGTACAGGTCCTTTTGTTCGCTGCCTACCGACGGCCCGCCTAACATTACACAGCTCGGGCCGCTACACAGGAATGTCTACGAGGCTCTGGGCAGTACTGAGAGTGCGTACGAGTTCATGAAAAAGCTGCTACAATATAATCTTTTCAAAGGCAAGCCCTCGTTGCCGCTGCTGACACCAGACAACGAGCCCGTTAAAATTGAAGCCGAAGTCCCCGCGCTACCATTCACTGTTCCGAAATCAAACTTCAGCGCCTAAGGTGGCGTGTCCATACAGGGAGGGGCGGCCCCTCGTATATTTTGTCGCCAAGTTCGCCGGGTTCCGGCAGATTAGAAAAAAAAAGTTTGGTCATTTCGGCAATTGCGTTAGCTCGAAAAGCAAAAAAAATCGGGAGACGACGGCGGGCGGGGAAAATTTTCTAATTTCTGTCATTTTTCCCCGCCCGCCGTCGTTTCCCGATTTTTTTGCTATCCAAGCTAACGCGATTGCCGAAATGTCCTTCGCTTAAAAAAAAGCCGGTCGGTAGCCGCAAAATGCGGTGAAAGCCGTTTCGCACAAATTTGCCGCTAAAGACGACCAGAAGCTACTTTGTCGTGAAGTTTACCGGGTTCCGGCAGATTAGAAAAAAAATTGTCATTTCGGCAATGAGTTTAAGCTTGAAAAGTAAAAAATTTCGGGAAACATTGGCGGGCGGGGAAAATTACAAAGAGTATTAAATTTCCCCGCCCGCCGTCGTCTCCCGATTTTTTTGCTCTCCAAGCTAACGTGATTGCCGAAATGTCCTTCGCTTAAAAAAAAGCCGGTCGGTAGCCGCAAAATGCGGTGAAAGCCGTTTCGCACAAATTTGCCGCAAAAGACGACCAGAAGCTACTTTGTCGCGAAGTTTACCGGGTTCCGACAGATTAGAAAAAAAAAATTGGTCATTTCGGCAATTGCGTTAGCTTGAAAAGCAAAAATTTCGGGAAACGACGGCGGGCGGGGAAAATTTTCTAATTTCTGTCATTTTTCCCCGCCCGCCAATGTTTCCCGATTTTTTTGCTCTCCAAGCTAACGCGATTGCCGAAATGTCCTTCGCTTTAAAAAAAAGCCGGTCGGTAGCCGCAAAAATCCGTCGAAAGCCGTTTCGCACAAATTTGCCGCAAAAGACGACCAGAAGCTACTTTGTCGTGAAGTTTACCGGGTTCCGACAGATTAGAAAAAAAATTGTCATTTCGGCAATTGCGTTAGCTTGAAAAGCAAAAATTTCGGGAAACGATGGCGGGCGGGGAAAATTTTCTACTTTCTGTCATTTTTCCCCGCCCGCCAATGTTTCCCGAAATTTTTGCTGTTCAAGCTTACCGTATTGCCGAAATGTCCTTCGCTTTAAAAAAAAGCCGGTCGGTAGCCGCAAAATGCGGTGAAAGCCGTTTCGCACAAATTTGCCGCAAAAGACGACCAGAAGCTACTTTGTCGTGAAGTTTACCGGGTTCCGGCAGATTAGAAAAAAAATTGTCATTTCGGCAATGAGTTTAAGCTTGAAAAGCAAAAAATTTCGGGAAACATTGGCGGGCGGGGAAAATTTTGTAATTTCTGTCATTTTTCCCCGCCCGCCGTCGTCTCCCAATTTTTTTGCTCTCCAAGCTAACGCGATTGCCGAAATGTCCTTCGCTAAAAAAAAAATCGGTCGGTAGCCGCAAAATGCGGTGAAAGCCGTTTCGCACAAATTTGCAGCAAAAGACGACCAGAAGCTATTTTGTCGCGAAGTTTACCGGGTTCCGGACAGCTCAGAAAAAAAATCTGTCATTTCGGCAATACGCTAAGCTTGAAAAGCAACAAATTTAGGGAGACGACGGCGGGCGGGAGCAAATCCTTTTTTTTTTTTTTAATTCCTCGTAGTGACTTTCTTGCAGTCCACGTAAAACCGCGACGGCCAAATTAAGCGTGTCAGGGCGGGTAGAAAAAGAAAAAGCGCAAACTCGCCAGGCCAAAAAAAAAAGAAAGCGGTGAGGCATGCAAGAGGCAGCGAGCACAGTCGCGGCCCTGTGTTCAGTGCCGTTGGGCATGGCCTGCATGCTCCGTCTGTTGCTGGTCCCGCTGCCGGGGGCTCGCACCGTGCCGGTCGTGGCGTTGCTAGTTGGCTGGACCACGGCGCACCTGTGCGTGTTGCTTCTGTCGCGGGCACCCGGCTCGCACGCCTGCCCGCGTTACCGGAATATCGCGGGGGCCTGCGTGCTGGCCCTGATCTGGCCGGTGCGGGCCGAAATACATGCCCGCTCGCCCACCGGGCTGCTGGGCTTTGGCCGCAAGCACAACGCGGAGAAACTCTCGTGCGCTGGCGTAGCGCTGCTGTCCGTGCACGTGGGTGCGGTCGCTTTTGCGCTGTACAAGTCGGCCTGGCCGGTCCAAGCGACCACGGCAGCTTACTTATTATTATTATTATTATTATTATTATTATTATTATTATTATTATTATTGTTATTATTATTATTATTATTATTATTATTATTATTATTATTATTATTATTATTATTATATTATTATTATTATTATATTATTATTATTATTATTCGATAGCATAGTTTAGAGAGGGGAGTATAGATACTTAGCTTTAGTATAGTCAGCTAGTATGTGTGGCCTTCTATCAGTGAGCCTTTCCCTGTTTTTTTTTCGAGTATATTTCTTCTAACGGGAAGCGCTGCCATTTTTTTAAAATTTAAACTCTCTTTTTATTATTATTATTATTATTCCTCTTTTGCTGCTGCTTTAATTAGCTTGCTCTTTAAGTTCACATCCGAGGACAACAAACATCGGGAGGGGGCGCTCGCGCTCGACGTTGCACTTACAAAGTACAACAATTTCGAACTGAAGGCGTCCACGCAAGTGGAGACATGTGAGGGTGAAACTTCACCTTGTGCTCCCGGGTCTTTTTCCCTATAAGTATGAAAGATTTTTATAAACTGATTGTTTATTTTTTATTTGCAGGCTCTTCATTGTCTTTCCCATTGGTTGGCGCAAGAAGACTCCTGCGCAAGTCAATCGAGGTACTGTATGTTTTTCAAAATTCACAAGCTGCACATATTTTTTATACTTGGATGTTGCAGGATCGAAGCGCTTCATTTTTGCTGCGCGCGAGGTCGACACTGACGGCGATGGCAAGGCTGACGAAATCCAATATCAGCTCATGGGCTTTTTGGTTTTAACCTTAAACACTCTTGCATGCTTGATCTGTCGCCGATGGACTTCGAGAAGCAGGTGAAGCCCGCGTGGCTCCTCTACGTCGGTAACCCCACGAACCCGCCTATGATTTGCAACTGGCGGAAGCGGGAGCTTTTGCTTCTGTTCGAAGCAAACAAGGTCATTTCTTCTTCTTCTTCTTCTTCTTCTTCTTCTTCTTCTTCTTCCTCTTCTTCTTCCATGTTTCTTTTTCTTCTTCATATACATGTTATTATTCTTTTTCTCCACCAGCTCCATCTTTTTTTTGTTTTTTTTGTTTTTTTTGTTTTTTTGGCATCTTCCTTTTCTTTATTTTGCATATTTACTGCATGCTCGCCTGAAACGTTAGAAGAAGAATCAAAAAAAGGGCCCGACTGAGCCTCGCTCTTCGGGCAGGCCAAAAAAACTGAGATTCGGTAGCAACATTGTATGTAATGAAAAATGAAGGATGTATGTAATATTATTTGGTTCTTTGTGCAGAATCCATCGACGTCGACGATGTTCCAGACGTTCCAGACGTCCCTGAAGAAGAAGAGACCCCTGAGCCTCCTATGCCTAAGGGGTCCAGCAAGAAAAAGCCAGGTACTAGCAAATTTCATCTTTTTTTTGTGCTTTTTTTTCAGTGATTCTAATTTCTGACGCGACTAGGGAAGCCGAAGTTCAAAAAGCCCGCGGTCGACGCTGATGAAGTGGACATGTCGTTGGAGGTATAATCTTTCCTAATCCTTCTTCTTCTTTTTCTTTTTTTTTGTGAAGGGGGGGCCCCCCGGGGGGGGGGGGGGGGCAAAAGGTCTCTTTGGGCGCCGCAGCATATAGTTTAGAGAGGGGAGTATAGCTACTAGCTTTAGTATGGCTAGCTAGTGTGTGTGGCATTCTATCAGTGAGCCTTTCCCTGTCTTTTTTTTCCGAGTATAATCTCTCTAACGGGAAGCGCTGACATTTTTTTTTCAAACTTTATTATTATTATTATTATTATTATTATTATTATTATTATTATTATTATTATTATTATTATTATTATTATTATTATTATTATTATTATTATTATTATTATTGGACACCGTGATAGCCCAGTGGTCAAGTTCTACCATCTGGGCCCTGTCGCCAGTTCGATTCCCGTCGGTGCCACCAGTATTTTCATTGAACATACCGGTCCGTCTGGAAGTGTTGGAACTGCCCTTGCGGGGGTGTCATTAGAGCCTATCGTCAATTCTTCGTACTCCCCTCACGGGTGAGACGATGAAGGCGCATGTGCAGAAATGCATCAGCCATTGACAGAGAAGCACTATTATTATTATTATTATTATTATTATTATTATTATTATTATTATTATTATTATTATTATTATTATTATTATTATTATTATTATTATTATTATTATTATTATTATTATTATGGACACCGTGATAGCCCAGTGGTCAAGTTCTACCATCTGGGCCCTGTCGCCAGTTCGATTCCCGTCGGTGCCACCAGTATTTTCATTGAACATACCGATCCGTCTGGACCAGTATTTTCATTGAACATACCGGCCCGTCTGGAAGTGTTGGAACTGCCCTTGCGGGGGTGTCATTAGAGCTTATCGTCAATTCTTCGTACTCCCCTCACGGGTGAGACGATGGAGGCGCATGTGCAGAAATGCATCAGCCATTGACAGAGAAGCACTATTATTATTATTATTATTATTATTATTATTATTATTATTATTATTATTATTATCATTATTATTATTATTATTATTTAGGGAGTACATAGGCCATCGGTCCCTTTCCATGGGCTGATTGGTATAAAGCTCCTAGAGTAATGTTCTATGCCGTCACTTCCTTTATTCCACCGATTGGTGTGGAGACTTTCCTTATGGAATGGAGGACTGGATGCACATGGCCTTTTGGCTCAGCAATTGGCAGGAGATACACTATTATTATTATTATTATTATTATTATTATTATTATTATTATTATTATTATTATTATTATTATTATTATTATTATTATTATTCTTTGTTGTTGTTGTTGTCGTTGCTGTTGGTTTGTTCTGCCACTGCCTTGTTCGCAAGAAATGAACGACTTCTTTCAAAACAACGGCGACCGGTATTGTATTCAGGGTAGTTCGTCCGCCGGCGTGTCGAAAGAAGTCGTTCAGGATCTTGTGAACAAGGCAATGTCAGAACAAGCCGCATCCATTAAGGAAATGCTAGCAGAAGAAAGAAAGTTGAGAGAGGAGGAAAGGAAGAAAAAAGAAGCGCAAGATCGGAAGGAAAAAGAGGCGCAAGAGAAGCGACAACGGGAAGAGGAGAGAAGAAAGAGGAAGAATTCGAAGAAGGAGAAGGAGGAGGAGGAGGAGGAGGAGGAAAGCTCAGAAGAAGAGAACGAGAGAGTGAAGAAGAAGATGAAGAAGAATAACAAGAACAAGAAAAACTATGATGATAATGATAACAACAACAACAACAACAGCAACAACAACAGCAACAACAACAACAACAACAACAAAAATAGTAAGAGCGAGAGAGAAAGCTTGCTGGAGGATCTCATCGCGCGGATTGCAGCTGGCGCTCTGTCTGCTGGTAACTCACCTTCCACCCCCCAACGTGGCACCGGTCTCACCGCTCCCAGCTCACCTAACGCATGGGAGTTTGTTTTAGCTGCGCTGACTCGGCGCTAACTTCAAATGCACGCACCAGGTAGTTTGCATAGCTTTCACTTTTCTCCTTCATCTGAAAGATGTTTGAATTTGTTTTGTGTTTTTTTTCTTTGTAGTAATGTAGTATTAATCGTAATTGTTTGCACTGGCAGGTTTGTTATGGTCGAAAGCGGGATTAAGAACGTTTGTCGCGTGCAAGAGTTAAACAAACTTCTAATTTAGTTAGTATGATATTACGGAGTTAGATTTATTATTTTTTTAGTAATTAAAGAAATTTTGTTGTAGAATCTATGTATTTAGCGTGGCGACATCGCACTTCTCTTCCTCCCCCGTTCCCCCTCCCCCCCCCCCCCCCCCCCCCGGGGGGAATTTATTGTAAGTAAAAGCAATGCTTATTATCATAATAAAGTAAAATGCTTAATGTAAACAAAGATAAACAAACTTAAAAGCAAATTCTGCATGTTGGGCATTGTTATCATCATAGATTCATAGTAGCCGGGACTATGAAAAAGGAGAAAGATTACCGTGTCGGACCGGTTCCTGCCCACCTCTGAAGATGAAGTTAAAGTGTATTACAATTTATAAAAACATGTTTTAATATTATTTTCATATGTTCTGCAATCAGTGAATTGATTTCCTTTCATTTCCACACGTTTTCAAAAAAGTCCATATGCTTCATGGAAAATTTCGGAAAAAGGGATACCCCCAAGATTGTCGAATGTTTAGTTCTACCTTACGGACTTGATCATTTTTACGCAATTACAGGTATTAATACCACCTACCTTACGGACTTAGTAATTTTCCGGCTGCACTCCCTACCTTACCGACTTGGTTTTTCAAACGTACACCCCCTACCTTACGGACTTGATCATTTTTACGCAATTACAGGTATTATTACCACCTACCCTACAGACTTAGTAATTTTTCCGGCGGCATCCCCTACCTTACGGACATAGTAATTTTTCCGGCTGCACCCCCTACCTTACGGAGTTGGTTTTTCAAACATACACCCCCTACCTTACGGACTTGATCATTTTTACGCAATTACAGGTATTAGCACCCCCTACCTTACGGACTTGGTTTTGCAAACGTACACCCCTTACCTTACGGACTTGATCATTTTTGGCGGCTACACCCCCTACCTTAGTACGGACTTAGAATTTTTCCAGGTACACCGCCCAGCATGCACACATTTTTTGAACATAATTAACAATAAATGTGATGCATTTAATGAGAAACTAATTTCAAAAAAGATAAAACCAATTTTCTGTGTTTGTTTTATCTTATTTGAAACAAGCACCCAAACTTCATCATAATAAAACTGAACATCATCATAATAAAACTAAACATCATTATTTTTGCGGCAACACCCCCTACCTTACTGACTTGAAATTTTTTGGCGGACGACCCCCTACCTTACGGACTTAAGGCTGGTACTCTTCGTCATCGTCTTCTTCTTCGCTTTTTACCTCTTGATCTATTTCTTCTTCGCTTTCTTCCTCTTCTTCTTCTTTGTTGTTTTCCTGCGTGTTTTCTCCCTCTTCTTCATTCTCAGTTTTCATTTTTTTCAGTTTGCGTCCTCCCCCTTCTTCTTTCAACTGTTTTTTGTTCTTGTCAGTGCGATTCCTCCCTCTACTTTCTTCTCGTCACCACCATCGTCACTAACTATTTTCTGCGCGCTTTCTTTCTCACTCACTCTTTCTTTTTTCTCCTTCATAAGCTCGTCGATTTCGTGTCGCAATTTTGGCGGCAAAGGATCATCAGCAGTAGTAGCAGTAGCAGCAATTGTAGCCATAGTAGCAGCAGTGGTGGTGGTAGTAGTAGTGGTAGTAGCAGCAGCAGGAGCAGTAGTAGTAGCAGTAGTAGCAGCAGCAACAGCAGGAGCAGTCGTAGTAGCAGTAGTAGTAGTAGCAGTAGCAGCAGCAGCAGCAGGAGCAGTAGTAGTAGTAGTAGTAGTAGTAGTAGCAGTAGTAGTAGTAGCAGCAGCAGCAGTAGTAGTAGAAGTAGCAGTGGTAGTAGAAGAGGAAGAAGAACAGGCGGGAGAAGGAGCGACAGCAGCAGCACGAGGATCGTCCTGGACGACAAGAAGTAAGACAGTCTCGGAGAGGGGCAATATTTCCCCACGAGGGCGAGTAGAGTCCAAGTTGCGAATCCTTGTCATGGACTCCACCGTCAGGGTGCACCCATCCTCCTGGAAGTCCACGGGGCCAAGAACACCTGCAACTTCCACGTGTCCCCGATTGCGGAACCAATCTGCACACAAAGGGACAGAAGGAGTAAATTTCCACTCTCTCTCTCACAGACCTTCAAAAGGTATCAGCTCGGTGGTGGCAGGATTTCTGTAAAAACAGTGATGTGGAGGCTTCGGTCCTATCTGCACACAAGACACTAAGTGTTAGGTAGACAGAGAGAGAGAGAGAGAGAGAGAGTTTGGGATGCTCTGGTCGTAAGGTAGGGGGTGTCTAAGGTAGGGGGTGAGGGAGAGAGAGAAAAAGAGAGGCAATGACAGCAGAGAGGGAGAGATAGAGAGAGGGAGAGAGAGAGAGAGTTTTGGATGCTCAGGTCGTAAGGTAGGGGGTGTCCTAAGGTAGGGGGTGAGGGAGGGAGGGAGAGAGAGAGAGAGAGAGAGAGAGAGAGAGAGAGAGACAGTGAGAGAGAGAGAGAGAGAGAGAGAATGGATGCTCAGGTCGTAAGGTAGGGGGTGTCCTAAGGTAGGGGGTGTCCTAAGGTAGGGGGTGAGGGAGAGAAAGAGATGCAAAGACAGAGCAGAGCAGAGAGAGAGAGAGAGGGAGAGAGAGAGAGAGAGAGAGAGAGAGAGAGAGAGAGAATGGATGCTCAGGTCGTAAGGTAGGGGGTCCTAAGGTAGGGGGTGTCCTTAGGTAGGGGGTGAGGGAGAGAGAGAGAAAGAGAGGCAAAGACAGAGCAGAGCAGAGAGCGAGAGAGAGAGAGAGAGAGAGAGAGAGAGAGAGAGAGAGAGAGAGAGAGAGAGAGAGAGAGAGAATGGATGCTCAGGTCGTAAGGTAGGGGGTCCTAAGGTAGGGTGTATCCTAAGGTAGGGGGTGAGGGAGAGAGAGAGAGAGGCAAAGACAGAGCAAAGCAGAGCAGAGAGAGAGAGATAGAGAGAGAGAGAGGGAGAGTTTTGGATGCTCAGGTCGTAAGGTAGGGGGTGTCCTAAGGTAGGGGGTGAGGGAGAGAGAGAGAGAGAGAGAGGCCAAGACAGAGGAGAGAGAGAGAGAGAGAGAGAGAGAGAGAGAGAGAGAGAGAGAGAGAGAGAGACACACACAGGGAGAGAGAGAGAGAGAGACACATAGGGAGAGAGAGAGAGTTTTGGATGCTCAGGTCGTAAGGTAGGGGGTGTCCTAAGGTAGGGGGTGAGGGAGAGAGAGAGAGAGAGAGAGGCCAAGACAGAGGAGAGAGAGAGACACACACACACAGGGAGAGAGAGAGAGAGAATGGATGCTCAGGTCGTAAGGTAGAAGTCCTAAGGTAGGGGGTGTCCTAAGGTAGGGGGTGAGGGAGAGAGAGAGAAAGAGAGGCAAAGACAGAGCAGAGCAGAGAGAGAGAGAGAGAGAGAGAGAGAATGGATGCTCAGGTCGTAAGGTAGGGGGTGTCCTAAGGTAGGGGATGAGGGAGAGAAAGAGAGGCAAAGACAGAGCAAAGCAGAGCAGAGAGAGAGAGAGAGAGAGAGAGAGAGAGAGAGAGAGAGAGAATGGATGCTCAGGTCGTAAGGTAGGGGGTCCTAAGGTAGGGGGTGAGGGAGAGAGAGAGAAAGAGAGGCAAAGACAGAGCAGAGCAGAGAGAGAGAGAGAGAGAGAGAGAGAGAGAGAAAGAGAGAAAGAGAGAGAGAATGGATGCTCAGTTCGTAAGGTAGGGGGTCCTAAGGTAGGGGGTGTCCTAAGGTAGGGGATGAGGGAGAGAAAGAGAGGCAAAGACAGCGCAAAGCAGAGCAGAGAGAGAGAGAGAGAGAGAGAATGGATGCTCAGGTCGTAAGGTAGGGTCCTAAGGTAGGGGGTGAGGGAGAGAGAGAGAAAGAGAGGCAAAGACAGAGCAGAGCAGAGCAGAGCAGAGAGAGAGAGAGAGAGAGAGAGAGAGAGAGAGAAAGAGAGAGAGAATGGATGCTCAGGTCGTAAGGTAGGGGGTCCTAAGGTAGGGAGTGTCCTAAGGTAGGGGGTGAGGAAGAGAGAAAGAGAGGCAAAGACAGAGCAGAGCAGAGAGAGAGAGAGAGAGAGAGAGAGAGAGAATGGATGCTCAGGTCGTAAGGTAGGGGGTTCTAAGGTAGGGGGTGAGGGAGAGAGAGAGAAAGAGAGGCAAAGACAAAAAAAAGATGCAAAGAGGGGAGAAAAAAAGGGTGGCTTCTGGGAGAAGAAAAAAGCGCGCGACCAAAGACAGCTATACGGATGTATTCTGGGTAAGTTCCCTCCCTCCCCCTTGCCTCTCTCTCTCTCTCTCTCTCTCTCTGCTCTGCTCTGCTTCACGGCGACCCCTTGCCTAGAACAGCACAGATTCATCAAGCAAAGACAGTCAAGGAAGACACAGCACACAAAACAAGAACAGATTCATCAAGCAAAGACAGTCAAGGAAGACAAAAAACCATCGTGGGTAAAGCACGTCCACGTTAGACTCGCCTTGACATATTGCCGCGCCAGACTTCACCGCCTCACTGCGGTGCTTATCAGGCACCCTTGGGGCCAAGTAGGACATCGTAACGAGGTTCTTCTTGACCAGGTTTTTATGCGCTATATCCACGCCGTCGTCGTCGTTGTAGTTGGCTGCTTCGTCTGCAGTCAACTCCGACGGACACTGCAACACAGAGGAAGCAGCCAACTATTAGTGAGTCAGTTTGTCCCCCCCAAACCCACCCCCCCTCACCTTAGACAACCCCCTACCTTAGCCATGCCTCACATTTCTCTCGCTCTCTGTCTTTCTGACCGCATGAAACGCGTTATCAGGTGTGGTATACTTCTTGTAGCGTTCCAACCTGCCTATACTTAAGTACACGCACCCACCCTTGTCGTTTAAAGTAGCGACAAAATGGATTGCGTAAGCCTGATGAAAGACGAACTTGGCAGTCGGGGCCCTTGCTACTTCGCCACAACTCGTGCAAATTAAAGTACCCAGCCTTCACTTTACCTTCCTTAACTTC
>WBZZ01003937.1:77500-85000 GCA_019918135.1 Paulinella micropora
AAACCATGAACTCAAGATTGCTCAAGGTCTTGGACTGCCCTTCGATAAGTGTGAGTTGTGGTCGAGAGAGAAAAACAGGGGGGTCATCCACACCCGTGAAGTGCACCTGTAGCTGCCTGGGGGGGCTGGACCAGCCCCCATCAGAGACTGTCAACGTGATGTTGGGCACCCCTTCCGAGCCGTCATGCACCAGCGACACGCGGCCTTCTAGAATGAACTTCTGAAGAAAGCTGGTGACCGGAGAGGACACAGAGCTCGAGGCTACCCGGAAATAAGCGTGGGTAGCCGCCTCAACAGTAAAGATCAGGTTGATATCATTGTTGTCCACATCAGATGCAGAGAGCATGGAGGCAGATAGCACTAAAGTTTCTCCTTCTGTTATATTTACCTCAGCGTTGAGGAAAAAAGGCGGGTCACTGAGGTTAGAGAAGGTAATTACTGAGGCTTTACTGCTGCTTGCGGCCTGATGCGCATCCACGACACGCAGGGCGACCAGCGGAAACAGCTCCGAGCCGTCATGTACCACTTTGATATATATAGTTCCGTCCTGCACTTCGCCCTGTGTGAAGCTCACGATAGGAACTCCGGGGCCCGATGCCCGTTGGAAGAAGCAATGCAAGGCAGTGACGACTTGGAAGGTTAAACTTCGATCATCGTCGTCGGGATCGGTCGCACTCAAGTCGCTGGAAGTTAGTGTGAGGGCTTGTCCCTCGTTGATGGTGAACTGGTTCTTCAGAATGGTTGGCGCGTCGATGACATTCGTGAAGGAGATCTTCGTAGGACATGCAGCTTCCGTGTATGTCCTACATTGACGCAAGACAGAATGTGGCTAATAATCTATAGGATTTAAGAAATACCCCAAAGAGCCTCTCGCGTGAAAGCATAAGGATATTTACCCGTCGGAGAGTGAGAGACTGAACCGGGGCGGAAACTCGGAGCCTGAGTGCGTGAATGAGACAGAACCTGAAAAAGATCAAAGTAGATAAAGCTTGAAACGCAATTATTCAAGGCTTTGACCCTCGCGGTGCGTGCAAATCGATGCAAAGACCGAGGAAAGTATAGCTAAGAACGGACCTGCTAGCAGTAGCGCATAAGTAAAGGAAAGAGCCGAGAAAATCCCTTCCTCCAAACTGCTGACTTGAATTAGAATCTGCTCACAAGTTATTACAAATACATTCCCAATACCAACGATCAGAATTGATTGCTGCTACCATTCATTACTAGGGGTCTAAGTTTACGTGAAATAGATTGCTGGGAGCTGCTTTTTCAAGTTAAACCTATAAATCTGCCGTGGCGGCAGAATTAAGGATGACCAGGTGATAGTTACGGACTGGTTACACTTGTAATCTGGTCCAGGACCTTGGGAATAAGCATCAATAATATTATGGCAAGACATGCACATGACAGCAATGACTAAAGTGTTTATTCGAGATATCTTGACGAACCAATACTGCCAACTTGCATATGAGAGATAACTCGCTGTCAATGCTCCAAACGTATAAAAAATAAAAGAGAATCGCAACCATTGGAACAATTCGCATACAATGTACAACAAAGTGCGGCCACTATATATAGACACTAATTCATTCATCAGAAAGAATTTATCGTGTGTGTTGATTATGCGCACCTCGCTAGTAGAGGAGTCCCCGTCGCCTACGGTGACCATTGCGCTGGTCAGCACAACCCTTTCACCTTCTCGCACAGCCAACTGGTTCAGGATGAAAAAGGGCCTCTGAAAGTTGAAGTCGATCTTGGCATGCTCAGTGAGCGTATACTGAACACAGTACAAGCAAACCTTATATGCTTTAAATGGAGGCAATCTGAGATCGTAGAAAGTTATTTACCGAGCATTACGATCACAAAGATTTTTCTATTTCACGGGACTCTGCAACAATTTTTTGGGTTTGTTTCTAGATTAGCAGCTCGTTTGAGTGCTACTTTGTAAGATTGCTAACAAGCGATTGCTCATGGATCAGACCCTAGATGCGATAATGCGATGAGAACAAGACACTGAAAGTAGTTAGTAACTATGATCCTCTCCTAGATTTTGTATTTTACACAAAACATATGAAGATATTTTTAACTTCAGGTTAATATGGTGAAGGGGAGCTTGATGCGATTAGAAAGGAGACAATTGCGCGATTCCGGCATGCCGACGGGGGAACAAGGAATATAGAGAACATTGCCGACGGGGGAACAAGGAATATGGCCGTTTAAGCGAGGGAGATAGAGAACATTGCATTCAAGGTATGCCAAGAGATAGAAGAGTGCTGCTTGTACCTGGCCATCGCTGGCGGTGACATTATAAGAGGGTTCGAGATCGCCTCCGGGGTGCACAAATCGGACCAAGCCTGCTGAAAGGTTAGCCTAGAGAGCATACACATAAACGCACACCAAAACTTAATAATTTTACATATACTAGAGCATGCAAGGAAGCTCAATCACCTTAATGTTGTTGTGATATCAATAAGATAACTGCAAAGTTAAGAGAAACATTTTGCAGAATTTTCCACACATATGACGGGCAACATATTTTCAAACGGGAACAACTTATTGGAACCTGCGACCGAAAAATGTTCCTCACATTTGACGGGTCAATATATTTTCAAAGGAACAACTCAAGAGGACCTGACTGAAAGTGGTGATAGCCTGGCCCGGTTTTGTGGTGAACTCAAACCGCCCGTTCTGCAACGCTGTGATCTGAAGCAGCGCACATAATAATAATAATAATAATAATAATAATAATAATAATAATAATAATAATAATAATAATAATAATAATAATAATAATAATAATAATATTAATATTAATGATAACAACAACAACAACAACAACAATAATAATAATAATAATAATAATAATAATAATAATAATAATAATAATAATAATTATAACAATAATAATAATAATATGTGTATTGATCTGTCATGGCTGCGTCCAAGGACCATGCGCCTCCATCCCTCGACCAACACAGTCACACAGTGAATGTTGGGGAGGGAAGAGTGACTCTAACCATCCCTGAATATCTACCCGCCCGGCATGTCGGATACCTTGGAGGAAATCAACTGCAAATGATTGATGTTCCCTATGAGAGAGTTCCACGAGACTGGATATAAGTCGAATGGAGGTACTCAAGGGGGGTAGCAGACATTTCATGCGGTCTGCCAGCGCATGAGGACGATTGGCGGTAAGTGTCTGGGACGCCTCGAAACCCGTCACCACCCCTAGATCTCGGAATGTATATACCCCTTTCACCCCACGTGGTGTATGTCTTATAAAAACAACACAACAACATAGCCTCGGAACCAGTGGGAAGAGGCCCAACCACCTCCGGATCCTCTTAATAATAATAATAATAATAATAAGAATAATAATAATAATAATAATAGTGCTTCTCTGTCAATGGCTGATGCAAATCTGCACATGCGCCTCCATCGTCTCACCCGTGAGGGGAGTACGAAGAATTGACGATAGGCTCTAATGACACCCCGCACGGGCAGTTCCAACACTTCCAGACGGACCGGTATATTCAATGAAAATACTGGTGGCACCGACGGGAATCGAACTGGCGACAGGGCCCAGATGGTAGAACTTGACCACTGGGCTATCACGTTGTCCAAATAATAATAATAATAAGAATAATAATAATAATATGACACACACGTGCAGATATACGTGAGTGTTTCTGTATGAATATAAATAGAGGTGTTTTTATCCAGGTCCCTCGAGAACTATGTGCATACACGATATTACATGCATGCAACAGGAAATGCTGAAAGCTCCATGGAAGGATCGCAGTTCCTAAGCAGTATGGCCACGAAATATCCTATTATTTAAGGATCCGTTCTCAGTCTATTTCTGCATATAGAGCCTCAGGCATAAGCTCTGGCCCGTTAGAAAGCTGAGAAAAGGAGCTTTTAAATGAGTCTCTACGCTCTACACGGGCTTAGTCTACAGCTTAGATCCTCGCGCACGTACCGTGAAGTAAACCAGCTCCGGTGCTACCCGGCAGGACAAAGCGCCCAGCAAGGTCGCCATGTTTACAGTCTCGCCTTCATTTACCTCCATCCGGTTGTTCAGGAACGTAAAATGCAGATTCCAGCCCCAGAAAAGGTAAGAAGCTTGCATATTCGAAGAATAATAATTCCAGCTAGATTGACTGAAGTAAGGGACCACGAACAGGTCTGCCACAAAGCATGTCACGCATGGATGCAAATGTGCAGATACCGGCTCACATATGCACACGCACACAATGACGCACGCGTTCATGCATAATTTAAAAGACGCTAATAATACGCTTTAGGATAAACTTGCGGAAGCAGTGCAAAATATGTTTGAATTACATCAAGTTTGCATGATATACGATTAACAGGCACATACACACATGGTGTACGCAAATGCATTTGTGCAAACACGTGGATAATGGAGTTATGCGAGCGTGCAAGCTTATTTGCAGAGCTTTCTTCAGTTTAAGACCATAATAACCCTTATTCCTAGCAATCTCATCTCATAGTTCTTATGAATTCATTGGGTATGAAAATGAATGCATCGATGTATGAATGTATCATGGCGCGCGCCAGCATAATATGAAACAGAACGGCCACACGGCCGTTTGTGTTGCCTCCAAAAAAATCGTTGCTGTATGGAATATTGATCGCCAACTCCTTGTAGCCATCTCCATTCATATCAAAGAAAGATATATGGCGGCCCATGCATCAGCCGAAGCAAGAATGTCACGTCGAATACGAACCATTTCAAGACGCCGCGAAGAAGTGCGGGACAGGTCCACCACAATCAGAGAACCCCAGATGATAAAAAGAGCAGAATTATAACTAAGTTGATCAAGTGATGATGCACATACAACAGCGATGTCATCAAACCTGAAAGAACAGTGGCACAGCAGCAGGTAAAGGATTGCCAAAGTGAGAGGCGGATCGAGCATGGAGAGATGGCGTATGCATTTGTGAGAAAGACAGACAAATAGAGACATTCAGGTAAGCAGGAGAGAGAGAGAGAGAAAAAAAAGAGAGAGTGAGAGAGAGAGAGAGAGAGAGAGAAAGCGGAGAGGAGAGAGAGAGAGAGAGAGAAGGAGAGAGAGAGAAAGGAGAGAGAAGAGAGAGAAGAGAGAGAGAGAGCGAGAGAGAGAAAGAGAAAGATAGACGATAAAACTGAAAACGGCAAGAACATATTATATGTATAACTATCACATCATCATGCCAGGTGTGCGTACTACCATGGAAGGCATAGCACTCAAATAACGACATTTCGTCGCATTTACAATAGGTGAAAATGTACCCGTCACTGTTGTAGTCAGCTGTTGCAATTGAAAACACGTACTCGCCTGACCAGCAAGACGACTGAACAACCAAGGGCGACAAAGAGCTGCGTGAATAAAGGTTTTGCTGCCACTGCGGATGCCCCAAAAGCAAATGTACTTCACTGTCCTTAGCGTAGACCACATCCTGGTATATGTCTCCGTTAAAGTTAAGAACAGCCATGCCGAACAAACGGCGCTAATTTTCGGCAAATCCATAAAGGAGACTTGAGCCGTCTGCAATAAGCTCTGTCACAGTTACCCCGTGCAAGCTCTCCATATTTGGCCTTCCCATTACCACCAGCATCGTCCCGCCATCCGAGTAACCACGGCCATGCTCGTATGACACTCCAAATATGTCTCCTATCACCAGGTCCGTCTACAAGTATGCACAAAATAATTCAAAGCCGGTATAAGAGGAGTAAGCTTCAGCAAGCAAGAAAACTGAAATTTCAAGAAAACAATAGTGAAACGCAAGCTGCAAGAAAGCAAGCAAGCAAGAAAAACCCAAGAATCTCCATTCAAGTCCGCGCCCGCAAAGTTGGTGGTAAAAGGCGCCGAATTAAACATTCGATAAGATGTCAACGGCGAAATTGTCGTTGTAGATAATGAATCCACCCGAGAAAACAGTGTCCAACAGATCCAAGCTCCCACTGGCCCCAATTATTGCGTTGCCGTACACCACTCGTAAAAAGCCCAAGGCAGTGGTTTTGCCTAGTGTGTGAATTCTTTTGTCGCGCCGAAGCCCCAGTCCGCTAACCCGTCTCGGTTGATATCGCCGACGCCAATCGCAGCAGTGGCATACCCCTTATCTCCAAGGGAGCTCAAGATCGGAAGCCCATTCATGTACAGCGAGAATCCGTTGATCCCGTTCATCTCTTGACTATGCTGCTCATACCCAACATGTGGTTCGGGCTCCCGCATCCATGAGCGACCGCCAAACAGGATGCGATTGCCGAGAAAAATATCGTCGAACCTGTGCGATCACAACAGCGAGAGGAAATATTCTAATACCTACAATTTCTCAAATAGGCTTCTCATAGGCATAATACACCAGGTGTTTAAAGTTTACTTTTTCGGCTGAGGCCCATGGTGGACAGGTTGAGGCAAATCCTTAATTTTCTTTAAGTTTTACCCACAGTGTTAGAATTCTCTTAGAATTCTCTTCAATGTTTACATTGTGGATGTGTGCGACTTTACATGTGTGTATACGTGTGTGCAAGAAAAAAAAACCGACCCATCGCCGTTGATGTCTCCTAAGAAGTTAGATGCGCCATAAGGGTTTCCGAACACTAAATAATAAAACGGACCCTTGGGCCCAGTGAAAAAGAGCTTGGTGCTTTTGGGATTGAGCTCAGTTACGAGGCGAGTCCCGATGAAATCGCTGTACTCGAAGTGCGCACAATACTCGCCACCGTACGCCGGAACAGCTGTCGACTCTGCTCAGCCAAGACAGCAACCATTCATACGTGCATTACACACATTGTCGAATAAATAAATACATACATACCTGCACAGCAGTCTCTCGAGCTCACGCCATATACAATAAACGTACATATATATCCCCCCACCCACCCACCCCGCCCGCTCTCCCTGCTTGAAAAAAAAAATTAGCATCGCTATGCTACAGGTACAAACATATGAATAGGATATGTATTCATGGGTACATGCATACATAAAATACATGCCATATATACGCATAGTTGCATGCAAATAATATTATGTGTATGCGTACATAGACACTTGCATCAGTACACCCATCCATCCAATATGCTTCCACAAAGCTCAATATTGTAGTGCATGCGAATACACAGACGTCCCTTTCTTCTCTCTCTCTCTCTCTCTCGCTCCCCCACCCCACCCCACCCCCCCACCCCCCCCCCTCCCCCCCCCTCTCTCTCCCTCTGAATCTCTGGGTCTCAGTTCGCAGTCGCAATACTCGAAAAAATTGCAAGAGAGAGTTGGAAGATTCGAACCTCCCCAACCGTTCCAATACACCAACGCAAGGAAAATCGGAATTGCAGTCGCAATCATTTTTTTCACGTAATCCACCTGCAGGCAGTTACGCAAAAACAACATTGGTGCGTGTGAGGAAGGGGGGGGGGGGGAGGGGGCGGGTTGAAGGAAGAACGGCAATCAACTTCTGAACTTGATGGTGATGAGCTTCGCGATTGAGAAGGTTGAG
>WBZZ01003938.1:10000-17500 GCA_019918135.1 Paulinella micropora
GATAGATAGATAGATAGATAGACGGATAGATAGACAGACAGACAGACAGATAGATAGATAGATAGATAGATAGATAGATAGATAGATAGATAGATAGATAGATAGATAGATAGATAGATAGATAGATAGAGAGATAGATAGATAGATAGATAGATAGATATATAGATAGATAGATATATAGATCATGAGATAGATAGATAGATCATGAGATAGATAGATAGATCGATCGATAGATAGATAGATAGATAGATCGATCGATAGATAGATAGATAGATAGATAGATAGATAGATAGATAGATAGATAGACTCCGATAGATAGATAGATGGATAGATAGATAGATAGATAGATAGATAGATAGATAGATAGATAGATAGATAGACTATTGTCTATGTGTATGTGCATGGATACCATATGGTATCCATAATTATTAATAGTCCGGATCAGAAAAAAATAAATAGAATCATAAAACTTTAGTAATATTGTTATTAAACTTTGTTTTCCTGTCACCCAAAGTAAGAAAAATTTATTTACATAAGTGAAAAGGCGCATGCCTTACTGTCAGAGAGCCCCCGCCCCAAGATCATTTTTACCCCTGATACCAGGTGGTATCTAGTGTTTAAACTATTTGAAAATGCTCAAAATCACTTACGCTGTTTTTTTTTTTTTTTTTTTCTTGTTTTCCGTATTGCTTGTGCCAGGCGTGACATGTGCGACCTTCGCCGGTGCACAGTGACATATCCTGGCCACAGGAGGCGCAATAATAACTCGTCATGGACACCCTCCTCTCAGAAAAAGCGTACAGGCAAACACTGCACCTACGCCTCTGTGGCCTCTCCGTGCTCTGGCTGTATGCGCGACCGGCCTCCTGCTTTTTTCTAATTTTGTCCGACATAAGGGTCAAAGGATATCTGCACAGTTCCATGCACGGGATGAACGGGGGGGCGACAGGAGCGAGGGGTGCAGAGGGGGAGGGGGGGGGGGGGGGGGGGGGCTGGAGACCTGCAAGATTAGGCTCGTTTCCACTTTCAATGAGCTTGGATGCGAGGAGATTCTTGAAAAAGCCGGGCCTGTTGTCTCCTTTCAGCATATTGAGATTGACCAAAACTGTTTTGCTGAAAAAATTGAAATGCTTGTAAGCATTGGTGATAATAAAATCCAGCAAAATAAAGAAATCAACCTTTTTCCAGTCATTGACTGTAATGCCGAGGTTGAGGGAAGAGGACCCGTGGCGAGCGGAGTTGAATTGATCGACAGCGTTGAAAGCGCTATAATACAACTCCACTGCCTCGCACCTCGGGACAAGAGGCAAAGTGCGGCTGTAACGAGCATTCCGCGGCTTGCCGTGCAAAGTGGTGGAGCATGTAGCAATAACCTGCTGCTGATTGTGGTCGTTTTAGTTCACCGCGAGCAGCCTGATACCGTCCTTTTCGCATGTTGCTGACGCCAAATCCCCCTTCGACCCCCCCCCCTGGCACCCCATAGCATCTTCACAGGAAAGCCCGCGTGTGCAGTCTTCACCATTCCGACAAAATCAAGGCCCCTTTTTTTCAACTCACATGCTGTTTTGCAACTGGCAAACCACGAATCACCGATTGCAATGCGCCCAGAACCGAACCACTGCCTCATCATACGCAAAGTGGTGGCAGTAGTGACCCCGAACTCATGTGTAAATTCTTTTTTTGATCTCTCTTCTTACCTTCCACCATCTCCAGTGCGATACAGACCCCAGACTCGACACAACATGCGGTATGATATTCCCTTCCCACGGGGATCGGCTTGCGGGGAACAACCATTTGCCCAGGCATTCCTTCTCCAGTGAACTGCACCATACTTTCGTCGATAGTAATGACCCCCCCCGCAACTATGGCTTCCCTCGCCTTACGATCGACAGCCTCCGCCCACCACACAATAGGCAAAAAATGATCCTCTTCTGTTGCTGGTGGACCTGTACGTAAACATTTCAAAATCCCCTCGAACCGATTGTAGGCCATTATGTCGCCGTAACCATCCACCTGCAAGCTGTCTGTACCCATACACTTTTTGGTTGCTTCCAGTGGAAAAAGTGTATTGGGAGGGGTCACACTTCTATCAAAAAAAAAAAAAAACTTCAACTCAAAGTTTTGTAGAGAAATTTTACGGGTCGCTTCCTGGGGACTTGCTCAATAGATTACTGTAGTTTATTTTATGACAACGCATCCGGTTCGATCGCTAGAATTTTTTGAAAACCTGTCACTAAAAAACTGATACCATATGGTAACACGGGATACCATATGGTATCGCCATGAGCATAGACACTATGATAGACTCATGATATATAGATAGATAGATAGATAGATAGATAGATAGATAGATAGATAGATAGATAGATAGATAGATAGATAAATAGATTAAATAGATAGATAAATAGATAGACTCATGATAGATAGGTAGATAGATAGATAGATAGATAGATAGATAGATAGATAGATAGATAAGATAGGTAGGTAGGTAGATAGGTAGGTAGATAGATAGATAGATAGATAGATAGACAGATAGATAGATAGGTAGATAGATAGATAGATCATCTTGAGTTTTAAAACTTGATGAGAGTCTAGTGCCGGACTAGTGTTCTTCGTTGACTGTCCAAGGTCGTGTTAATATCATGGCATCATGAGTCTCAAGTCCTAGAGGCCCGGGATGCCATGGGGGGAGTGGGGTGCACCTTCACTGGGGGGCCGTGTGAGAGAAGAGAAGAGAGAAGTATGTTGAGAGCCTCAGAAGAGAAGAGAAGAGAAGAGAAGAGAAGAGAAGAGAGATGTAGAGAGAGAAGAGAAGAGAAGATGAGAAAAAAGATAAGAGAGTATGTTGAGAGAAGAGAAGAGAGAAGAGAAGAGAGAAGAGAAGAGAGAAGAGAGAAGCCTGATGAGAGAGGAGAGAAGGGAGAAGAGAGAAGTATGTAGAGAGAAGAGAAGAGATGAGAGAGAAGATAAGAGATAAGTATGTTGAGAGGAGAGAAGAGAGAAGTATGTTGAGAGAAGAGAAGAGAGAAGAAAAGTAGCAGGTATGTAGGTATGTAGGTATGTAGGTAGTTCTCCAGTCTTCTACTTCTTCCTGTAAAGGTATTTTTTATTAAAGTATTTTTTTTAATTAAAATGAAACAAGTCACTTTGTAGTTCAAGTGTGAAAAAAAGATTTAATTTAATAAGAAAAACGACTTGAGATGGCATATAGATATAGATAGATAGATAGATAGATAGATAGATAGATAGATAGATAGATAGGTAGGTAGGTAGGTAGGCAGGTAGATAGATAGATAGATCGATCATATAGTAGACAGATAGATAGATAGATAGATAGATAGATAGATAGATAGATAGATAGATAGATAGATAGATAGATAGATAGATAGATAGATAGATAGATAGATAGATAGATAGATAGATAGATAGGTAGATAGATAGATAGATAGATAGATAGATAGATAGATAGATAGATAGATAGATAGATAGATAGATAGATAGATAGATAGATAGATAGATAGATAGATAGATAGATAGATAGATAGATACATGCATGCATACATGCATACATACATACATGCATACATGCATACATACATACATACATACATACGTACGTACATACGTACATACGTACATGCATGCATGCATGTGCATGCATGCATGCATACATACATGCTTACACACATTACATACATACATATATACATACATTACACATACATACATAAATACATACATACATACATACATGCATACATACATGCATACATACATACATGCATGCATACAAGATCTCATACATACATACATATGTACATACATGCATACATGCATACGTACATACACATACACAGATACATACATACATACATACATACATACATACATACATCATACATCATACATCATACATACATACATACATACATATGTACAGTGTACATACATACATACATACATACATACATACATAATGCACGAATCCCAAACCATACCGGTACCATACCAGATCGCATACCATACAATGAGGGTTGATAGATTGGAAGCAAGGTAAAGATTTTTGTAAAATGGCTTGCTTCAGCCCCCACCCTCAGTTGTCCACCCACCTAGTCTCGACAGCAACCCACAGCACTCAACTCCCTCGCCCCACCCACTGCTCCCAGGGCCAAACCACCTCACTCTCCAAGTGACTGGCCTGCTCTGCATTTTCCAGCCCCAGACAGGAATGTCCAAGCTGTCCAAGCTCGGGAAATCCTCCACGCAATAAACCCCATCGTGCAACGCGTACGACCCCACTCCACTCCCTACGACCCCTAAGCCTCGCCCCAACAACAACGCCTCAACAACTCCACCAATTTCTCACTGCACACGTGAAGCTCCTTTTCTGCCCCTCTGCCATGATCAACAAGCAAATGCCGGCTTAGTGATGGTGTCCCGGCCGAATAACCCATGCCTTTTCTTTTCACTTCAAATTCCTTTTTGTCTAATAAACCTTTTTGAAGGACCAAAAAGCGAAACGGTCAAGCCCGGTGACACTTGGGCACAATGTATGACGTTTGCCCATCAAAATGTATTGCCCCAATAAAAATGTATGGCGCACTCAAAAAATCCAGTTCACAGGGCGAACGGCCGGTTTAGTGAAAATTTGCACGTAGATAACGTAAAATTTGTCTTCAGGTTCAAAGCGAATTTCTGTTGGGCACAATTCTGAAGAAACCGCCGCAACCGCAAAAATATGCTCCGTTTTTACCGTTTCGCAGCATAAATGGCCAATAGTGCAAATAACGTCACATAGTTTGGCGAAAACGGCAGCGGGAGAACGACGTACCCATTTTTCTTTTTTTTTTTTTTCTCACTGGCGACTATTGGCGATAGGCGTCGCTGTGGCACAAAACACTTCTTGAGTACCCCAACATTTTTCTCGCCCTTGCTACTTTCTCACAGAGTCCTAGTCCTCTTCCAAGTGCTTCTCTCTTCAGGGTAATATGTCCACCGGGATACAGTGCAACTACAGTCAGCTTCCATACACGTCCCACTATCCATCCGACCTCTACTGGCAAGAGAATTTTGTCAAGACGATCGAGAAGCTCGACATCATCGAACACGTAAGTTGCACAGTGATAAAATTGAAATGCTGTTGTGTGTTCTTGATTTGTTTCTTTACATGCGAGCAACTCTCCGGGAAGGGAAGAGAGGAGAAGGAGGAAAGAAGGGGGAAGGAAGGAAACAGCTTTCAAAGACCGAGAAAAAAAATCTAGCAAAGCAGAACGCGGCAGGCCAGAGGTTGCGGCAACTCGCATCTCGTGATTGTCCTCTGCCTCGGCTTGCTTCTTGCTTCTTTTTCTCTTCGGTGTATCGAAACTGTGTTCTTATAACCAGCTCTCCTTTGAAATGCTTGCTAGCGACGGTGGTCCTCAGAACCAGCTTCCTGTCTTGACACATGTCATGTTGTATAAGGAGGATTCTGCACGTTTTCTATGTGAGTTGTATGTTTTCTGTATTTCTTTTTAGTGAATGTTAGGTAGGTCGGTAGCACATGGGAGGAAGCATGTAGTAGGTAGGGTGATTGGGTCAAGAGCGCACGTTCCTTTTGCTGCTCCTGTTGCAGAAAATCGCGATCGACCCCTGCTCCTCCCCTTCACGACCGCCCGCCTTTCGGACAGTTTACGAATCCCGCACGACCATCACCACCATCGTCGTGTCCACCCGCACGCGTCTCTCTGATCTTCAGACGAGCCGACACGAGTCACGCACAACCAGCGTCATCCGCCAGTGGTAGTAAAAACACAGCCGGAGAGAAAAAGACCGGCCATCCTGCTCGGCTACGCCAACTTGACCAGCCAGAGACAGTCTGGTGGCCTTAACATGCCTTACCAGACTAGACTCCGAGGCTGACAGAGAATTCTCTGCAAGACACTACAAACCACTCTACAAAATCCACAAACGTGGGAGGAAAAGAGCCTCATGTGTTTCCCTACCCAGCAATCTGTATCTTACCTATCTTGGCGGCGTGGTCTCCTTCTTTTCCATGGTATTGTACAAAACATGCACTAGAAAACCCTTTCGTGTTACACTTCCAGTCATGCAGATATATTTCCAGATTTGACATAGTAATATTAAGTACCCTATTTAACAGATTTTAGTCATAGTAATATTGCTGTGTGGTTTTGGCTACTGGAGGGTCAAATCATTTACATATATTGTGTAAAACATTCAAAAGAGGGTATCATAATTTTTTTTTTGTTTTTTGTTATCACTGGTTTGATTGTTTGTTTGTTATCGCTGGTTTTTGTTTGTTGTTATCTATTTTGTGTTGTTTGTTATCGCTGGTTTGATTTCATTTGTTTTGCTTATATTCTTGTTCGTATCATTTTTGAAATAACTTGATTGTTTGTTTGTTTGTTTGTTTGTTTGTTTTTTTTCTACACACACAAGCCATATATTCATCTTGTCACTTAGTACTATACAGTAGTAATACTTTTGGAGCAAGGATCATGTACCTTGTGTCGGAAGTATTATAGAGTCCTAGGCAAAGGTTGCCTCGAAGCTAGGTCTCTCTCAACAGTATTATATGACTTGAATCTTAGCATTTTCGGCCCGCAGGGCATATACCTCCCGAGCTAACTTTTTTTTTTTTGCGATCTCGTCCGTTCTCAGCTTCAAAATTCAACGAAATTAAATTTGCGAAAAATTTTATTGTACCTGCTCAAGTTCAAAACTCCCGCTCCAGGTGACTGTCGGTGACAGTACTGTTCACCGGTTGCCAGTGTATATTAATATCATGGTGTTTAAAAAATCTTTGCTTGTAATAATGTATTTTCTTATCATTTCAATTTCAAATGACTCCATCAAACGCTTGCCGTACTGGGAATTCAATGTTTGCAGCAACATGACGTTAACCTGCATAGGGTCTCTGCATGACCTTAAATTGTGACTGCTCTTTTTTTTTAATTTTTTTTTTTTACACTTCATGTTTTCTCTTTTTGTAATACAATAATATCTCTTGATATATAATAATACCTCTCAGAGTCTTCCATTTTATCTCTTCTGCTTCCCACTCAGCTCTACGAGTGGCAAGTATTCTATTAAAACTGTGCTTGCGTAAACATATGTAACATTGAGGGACATGTTGATGGCGACGGCGGCAGCGGTGGTGGCTTGGGAGAGAGAGAGAGAGAGAGAGAGAGAGAGAGAGAGAGAGAGAGAGAGAGAGAGAGAGAGAGAGAGAGAGAGAGAGAGAGCCTCGGAGAGAGAGAGAGAGAAAGGGGGGGGGGGGGGGGGGGAGCAACGCTTATTATAGCAAAACAAACGAATGAGCGAGCAAGCGATTGAGCGAGCGAGCGAGCGCAAGAGGAAGAGGAGGAGGAGGAGGAGGAGGAGGAGGAAGAAGAACAAGAAGAAGAAGAAGAAGAAGAAGAAGAAGAAGAAGAAGAAGAAGAAGAAGAAGAAGAAGAAGAAGAAGAAGAAGAAGAAGAAGAAGAAGAAGAAAAAGAAGAA
>WBZZ01003939.1:0-5000 GCA_019918135.1 Paulinella micropora
TGATGATACTTTGCTGACAACTGGAGCGGGTGCTTTGTCTGCTGTGAATGTTTCGTACACTGAGGCGAAGTATCTTGAGGGAGGTATTGGTGGTGCTAACACAGACCCCTTATTTATGTGAAGATTCCATTGTCTATGATTTACAATACTATTTTCGCACTTGATAAGACTATTATGTTTCCTGAAATTCTGACCATGAGAATTGTTTGGGCGGCTAATAACAGAACTGTTTATCATGTTGGTGGTGTTGATGCTAATACAGGTCTTGCTACCACTATTAAACACAGCAAATCAAGGTTCTTTTCCTTGCACAACTAATTCACAGGTAGCAAACTTAAACTTGTTTCTAGCGGTTGAAACAAACCCTGATGTTATCCAGTCTATTCAACAAAAAGTGAGCAGTGCCGAAGGTATGTCTTTTACGATTGACTACCCATACTCATACAAAAACACAATTCAGGCATCTACAAGTCAAAACATTATTATGAGGTTCGATAGAGGACACGGACGGAGAATCAAGAAAATTTACCATTCGGCATTCAATAATGAAGAAACAAAGAATACCGCGTATGATAACGATAATAGGAATGGTTCAAAGATTACTTCCTTCTATACTACCCTTGACGGGTCTAGACTTCAAGAATTTAATATTAGCACTGCTAATACAACCCTTGAAGATTACATGTATCTAAAAAATAAAATTGAAGGTAGTGCTTTGGTAAATAGCAATATCTATCAATACAACTGGTTCTGGGTTGATACATTTGACAACACTCGCCCGCTTTGGAGTAAAGACCAGAATGAAACTAGTGGGCTTGACCTTTCTCAAGAGAGACGCTGGGAGATGATGGCTACTACTGCAAATGTTGGTCTCAATCATTACACTCTGGCTATCACTCAGCGAGAGGTTCAAGTGAAGGCAAATGTTATTACTATTTCATAATGGATATGAACAGATTTCTGAATAAAATATAAATGATTTAAATAATTTTTTTTTGTTTTATATATAAACTCGTTACATAAACAAACTCGTTTGTGTTATAACAAAATTTGCAGGCAAATTTTTTATATAGCAAAATCGCGAGCGATTTTTTATACACAATATGTCTCACCAGAGAAATTTAATCTCACAAAATCCAGACGGAGATTTTATAAATGTCAAAGTAGGATATGATGGTGGTATTAAAAGTATTAAAACTGATAATATGAAAACTGCTTTTGGAGAAACACCAGTTGGACAATTAACTCCAGTTGTTCAGGAAATCTTTCCATACACTATTAATACAAGGATATGGACAAAAACAGAAACAAAATCGTCTGTGTCATTTTTGGATAATATGGCCGAATTAAAAACTCAAGCCGATAACACAGCGAATGCTATCCTAACAAGTAAAAGAAGAATAAAATATCGGACGGGTATGGGAGTTGTCGGTCGCTTCACTGCTATATGGACAACTGATGACACAAAAGCCTATTATTCGTGTGTAGGAATTGGTGAAAGTGATTTTTCAAATGGTTTTTATTTTATAAAACTAATGTCGGGATGCGTATTCTACAAGCCAAAGGAGGGGCAACAACTTATATTCAACAAGCAAACTGGGATGACCCGTGCGATGGAACAAAAGATATGCCTGTTATTGATTGGAGTAAAGGAAATGTATTCCAAATTCAATTTCAATATTTAGGCTTTGGTGCTATAAGGTTTTCTATTGAAAATCCTACGACAAGCGAATTTCAATTAGTCCATACTATTAAGTATGCGAATGCCAACACAGGTGTAAGTCTAAGAAACACTACTTTACCATTTACCGCACTAATGAGGAATGATGCTGCTAACGGAATTCAAAGTCTTAAAACAGCAAGTGTTGGATTATTTATTGAAGGAAGTAATACAATAAACACAAGTATAACAAACGAAGTGGAAGGAAGTAAAGCAGCAAACACAACTGAAAGCCCTATTATTAGTATCAGGAATAAAGCAACATTTGATGCGGGCGGTGCTAATTTAACAAATTATTCAAATGTTTATCCCACTTTGATAAGTATACAAATGAAGATAGTAAGGCGTGTGTAGTAAGAATGGTATTGAATGGAACACTGGAGCGGGTTTTGCAGATGTTGATACTAAGTATTCAATTGTGGATACTGATACAAAGGCGAGTGCCGTTGCCAACGGAACAGCAATTTTTAAACTATATGTAAATTCTCAATCAACTCAACAAATAAATCTTAGAAATTATGATATATATATGTCTCCTAGTGATGTATTGACTTTTACACAAAAAATCCGTTGCTACTGCTAATAATGGTTCAAATGTTAATGTTATCGCTAACTTCATAGAAGACCAATAAAGCAAAAAAATTAATTGAATGAAATATCAATGATTTAAATAATTTTTTATGGCATCCACATTTTGGCACCACTGCTGTTGAACTAACCATTCAAGGTATGGTTTATCAATTTTGGCTACATCTTCAATGTTTTTGTGTGCATATTTTCCATATTGAAGAACAACATCTTTCTTTAATATACATCCTTCTTCTGTACATGTAGCATTCGCTATTTCTTCGCCAACATTAGCCTTGATTTCGGTAATTCCAGTCTCTCTCACAACAAGATCTGTTTCCTTAAATGGTGTGCTTGGTTCCTCCATCATTTTTTCTAATGTGGCCTCCAACGGAATAACTACTTTCACATTGTCGTCCCTCGGCTTGTATTGCTCATAGAAAGATACAATGTCAGGCTTAGTCCATTTACTTGTTGGCTTTTTTATTTCGCCGTCAAGGTTCCATTTTTCAATTTCATTTAAGTAGTCTTGTTTTGTGTTCAGGTCTGACATGATATATAAAGATTTTTAAAAAATCTTTTAGCAAAAATATTAAATGTATTTTTTTACTTCACTTTTAATGTCAGTAAATTTCTCAAACCACGGTTGTTTCATAACCCATTCTAGATATGGTTTGTCAATGGTAGCAACATCTTGAATTTTCTTACCTTTATACTTACCGAATGGAAAAATATCCCTTGGCTTGCCTGCCCGTGCATTTTCAATCATTTGGATTTAGTCAGTAATTATCTTTTTAACATCGGTAAGAGAAAATGTTTCTTTTTTATTTTCAATAGAGAGTTTCTCAAATTTTTCAGATAGTCTGGTGAGGGTGGTCATTGGTCTATATAGAGTGGTAAAAAATTTTATGGAAAAAAATTAATTATTTGATTATTATTAAATTTTAAGAGCGGATATGGAAGCCGTAAGGGATGCTATCATTTTCGTTGATAAACTCACGTCCGCACCATCTTGTTTTATTAACTACTTTTACAACATTCTTTTGGTGATGTATGCTAAAGTGTTCAATATGTTGTTGTTTGCTGTTTCTGCTAGTATGTATTTTCTTCATTATAAAGTCTCTGGTATTAGTTAAACTTTCGCCCTTGTCCATTAATTCATAAGCGGTTGGATTTAATTTTTTCAAATCTAAACCTTTTCCTCTAAAGTGGAAATGAGTTTTACCTTTTTCTTCACCTTTCTTTACATACTCCAACATATATAATTTTGGTGCTACCCATATTCCTCTTATTATTTTACAATCTGTTCCAAGGTCATCATCCATTCCGCCGATTGTTTTATCTCTAAATCTTTTGATTCGTTCAATGTTTCTTACATGGCTTTGAATGCTGTCTGTGTCTGTATAATAATAATCTCTGTCGGGGTCGTTGTCTGGGTTGGCTTCGGTCATATACTTATACATAATTCGTCTGCTGTATGCTAGGATAAATGCTCCGTAGTGAGTGGGTTTCGTAATTCTTTCTTCTTTTTCTTGCTCATCTCTTGGATACCGCTGATTAACCATAATTCTCCATTTGCCTCTTCAAACTTTTCAATATCAGTTATCACATGTTTAGCCCAGAATTTCCAATACTCGTGATTTTTTGTTATGTATTTACTCACGGTGTTTATTGGTCTCTGAATGGTCTTACCGTATAAAGCATTCATAAATAACTTTGCTAATAAATACTGCGGTGTGCCTTTCTTTGAATTTTGTTTTTTCTTGAATAAGTCCAAAATATATTCTTTAAATACTGGTTCGGCTTCTTCGGTGTAATATCCACGAATGATTTTGACTTGGTAGCCAAGTTCAATCATATCTTCAATATCTACAGAAGTTAGCCATTGGTCTTTCATATCTCTTAACTCCCATTTTAAACACCCCTTACTATCTCTATATGGAACCCGCGGATGTAATAGATTTTTTGGAGATATGTAATCAACATTATATATCCCTAGTTTCCCTTTCATTTCTCCTTCACATTTCTTTATTTCACCAGTCATAAATAGTTCAAGCATTGCCGTTGGATAAAGACTTACAACATCAGCATCAATAAGATAATCTACAACTTCATCAACCCAATTTCACCATTTATGTATTTTTAATATTGTTAAATCGCCTTTTGCTTGGATAAGTTCTAGCACCATATACAGCCCTTCTAAAATCTTTTTCTTGTTTTAAATTTGGTAGTTGAATAACATATTTACCATCTATCTCCTTTTTCCGTAAATTCCAAGTTAGAGACGAAGTAGATATATAAGCAGTTAAGTTAGTTTTATGTTCTTCATATATTTGATTGTTTAGTTTGTCGTGTAGTTCCTTCAACCCCATAACATCTTTTTCTAAGTATGTTAAACATTCCTTTTTCGTTTCATCATCCATCTCTTCCCATCGTTTGTGTTTGCTATGGTCAAAGTCGCCTTTTAACACATTACATCCCAGTGTTTCAAGGTTCTTTTTTAGACTTCCCTCAGTGTGCTTACATAAATCCCAGAATTTTATATTTTTGTATTCTAATGAAATAATAGCACCATTGTTCATAAGAGTCGCATTTTTTATTCTTCTTTTGATAAATTCTTTCTGTAATGAGTAGTGGTCAAACTTACTTCCATTGAAAGCATTAACATATAATTTCGCTTTTGGTTTTCTTTCTGCTAACTCCTCCGCATATT
>WBZZ01003939.1:10000-30000 GCA_019918135.1 Paulinella micropora
CGGAGCGGGGCTCCTGGCTCACCCTCTCTCTCAGCACTCTTCGTGCTCATCCTGCGGATGCCATGGGGTTGCTCTGGCGGAGGGTTATGGGGTGGTGGGTATACGTGCACGGGCCTGTCACTCTGTGCTCTCGGTAGATGACTCACTTGCAGCGTTTATCGGACGCAGGGTGGTTTGCCACGACACCTACCTCGATGATGCACAGCGGGTCTGCCTCGTGCCTGGTTACGGATGCAGGTGAGTGTTTGTGTGTATTCCTATACATACGTACACGTATGCTTTTTAAGGGTTGAGCTTTAAATAACCCCACCTGGGTCCTCATTTATCGAGTTTACAACTCGATCAATGCGGCACCGGGGTCCCATGCCACTTATGTCAGGTTCTTATGCGAAGAGCGCGGCCGCTAGTGCTGGCCCTATGGGTCAAGGCGGTAATCCTTCAGGTTTAGACGTTCCCCGTGGGAGTGCGCCTGCGGGTGGCGATGGCTACTCGGCCGGGGTGGGGTGGTCGAGTGCTCGCGTACCTGACGGGCAACCTGAATCACGTAGAGCCAGCAATCCTGCTGCATCTCGATCACCCTCCCCAACCTCGGAAGAGAAGTCACGTCCGGAAAGGTCTGGTCACGGCGTGTGGCAAGCGGTACCGCCACCGAGGAGGTGGCGGAGGAAGGTACGAAATGAGCTGGATAAGAGATGTTGCATAGTATGGGGGCTATCGCATGTCTCTCAGACAGTGGTCATGGCGCGAGAGCTCCGAATTCTCGGTCTCGGGGAAGTCGAGGTGGAATTCGCGGGCAGAGGTAGTGGGCGACATTTGCGGATTAAATGTGCGTCTTGTGAGGAGGCGGAGAAGATGGTGCGGCTGCTGCGGGAGCGTAAGTTCTTCACGGGAAAGGTTCACGTTGCGACGGGTAGGACTTTCCGGGAAAGAGAGAAGCAGCGGGCTGCACGGGGGGGTGCCCAGTATGTAGAGATGCAGAGGGAGCTTCGCAAGCAGGGATTTGGCTACTGGGTGCTCGACGTGGAAGTCGACGAGCCCCAGGGCGAAGCCTCAAGCGGTGAATCTCCCTTGGCGGAGTGGGGCGGGATGCGGGAGCTGGAGGAGCTGGGGCGGAGGGTGCAGGATGGGCCGTGGAGGGTGGCGGAGGGCTCCAGGCGGGCTCAACCGAAGCGCAGGCATCGGCATCAGCTTCGTTCTTCCCAATTTGTGAAAGGCTTCCCACTGAGGGTGGCCTCACATAATTGGCAAGGCAAAGTGGGTGCGGATAGCCCAGGCTTTGGGGAATGGCCGGAGCACTACAAGGAGCGAGGCTGGGTGATCGTCGGAGTCCAGGAGCACAACCTATCGTCGCAGAAGGTGGAGAAGCTCCAAGTCGACGGCTTCGCAGTCCTCGGCAAAGCGGCTGCAACTGGTGCGGGCTCGCGTCTCTTGGGGGGGGTCTTGACGTTGGTGGCCAACTATCTGGCACCGTGCGCTACCATTGTACAGGCGCCTGTTCCACACCCACAGCAATTGTGGGTGAGGCTGTCGTCTGGGAGCGCGACGGCGTCGGATGTGTTCGTCGGCAACGGCTACTTCCCCCAAGAAAATCAACGAGAGGAATCTATTGCAGCCTATGAGGCGTGGCAGGCGGCCGTCTCCTACTTCGCCACCAAAGGTCATGTGGTTACGGTTGGTGATGCTAATGCTAAGCTGGGGCCCGCCAGAATAGCGCGGGAGGAGGGAGTGGTGGGCCTCTTTGGCGAGATAGATGGGAGGGGTAGAGGGGTTAGGAGTGAGAATGGTGAGTTGCTGGCTGCGATGCTTGTTGCCACGGGGTTGCGCAATCTCAGTGGGTTTTCGCAACCACGGGGGGACAAATATTGGTGGTCTAGGCAGGAAAATGTAGGTGGACGAAGGCATATACTGGATTACATCTGCGTCTCTTCCGAGCTGGCGGAGGAGGCAAGCTTCGGCGTCGACGAGGTAGACCTTGATACCGACCACAAAGCTGTGTGGGCGGAACTGGTCTGGGGGGGACAGCCACCCCCCAAAAAGCAGGTAAAGAGGTACAAAGCATTCAAGGCAGAGCGCTTGATAGGCAGGGTAGTTGAGGGTAAGGAGAGTGAGCTGTCTAAGCTTAGGTTGAAGTACGACGAGACCTTTGCAGCTGGTATATCGGGGCTGTTGCCAGATGGCCTCCCAGATCTATCAGCAGTGGAGGACCCGGATGAGCTTCAGCAGGAGGTAGATAGGGTCGCTAGCTTAGTGGTCCGAGCTTTCACGGGCGCAGCCGTGAAGGTCTTGGGAGTTCGGGTGATTAGGCCAGGGTTTACTAATGCATGGTTTGATGAGAGTCTTAGGGAAGCGATTGCGCGACGGAGAGAGGCATACGGCCTCTGGCGAAGGAATGAGGCCAACCGAGAGGCCTGGCAAAGATATAAAGAAGCGAGGAAGGCGGTCAGAAGGTTATGCAAGGAGAAGAAGGAGCAAGCGTGGAAGCGGGTCCAGAATGACACCGCTGCCAACTTCAGGAGCGCTACCATGGCCACGTACTGGAAGCTGTCAAAGCGTTTGGGCGGGGTTCGGCGGTCGAACGCTTCTGCTCCTGTTCGGAAGCCCGATGGCACTCTGGCATGCACACTCCGGGAAAAACTACAAGAATGGGAAGAATACCGCCGACGTATGGTGGTCCCCAAAGAAAACCAGTTTTTGGAGGATGCATGTGTAGAGGAAGTCGGTTCTGATGAGGAAGCAGCGCAGATTGAGCCCGAGCGGAAGGCCCGCGAAACCTTCCAGTATAACGACAACCTGCGCGACCAATTCGAGGCCATGGCGCAAGCCGAGGAGATCCGGACTGAGACGGGCCCGCTGGACTATGATTACACCGAGAAGGAAGTGGAGCTCTGCCAGGAAAATCTCCAGAATCACAAAGCGTGCTCACCGGATAAGATCAAGAACGAGATGCTCAAGTACGGAGGCACGCGGATTGTGAGCTTTCTGGTGCGCTTCTTCAACTGGTTGAAATCGTGCGAATACACCCCCAGCGACTGGGGCAAAGCGATTATCGTCAACATCCCAAAAGGAGGCGACCCAACCGATCCGGAAAATTGGAGAGACATCGCGATTCTGAGCTGTCTGGGTAAGATGTATCTGTCCCTTATGGCGGCGAGGCTTACGGCTTTCATCGATCAGCCGGGCAGGCTTCGCCCAGAGCAGGGTGGGTTCCGGCCAAAACGTAGTACGGGGGACCAGATTTTTGTCCTTAAGGAGTGTCTGCGCCTTAGACAACAAGCTGGCCTCCGTTCTTTCGTTTTGTTCGTGGATCTGAGAAAGGCATTCCCTACGGTTTGGCGGGCCGGGTTGTTTCAGAGGCTAACCCAGATGGGGGTACAGGGCAAGTTCTATCGCATTCTGCGGCGTTTTTACCGAAGAACGTCATCGCGAGTGCTAGTCGATGGCGAACTCACTGGTGAAGTGCTGGAAGAGATGGGAGTTCAGCAAGGGTCGCCGTTGTCACCGTCGCTGTTCAACGTCTTCATGGATGAGCTAACGGTCCGAATCGCGAAAGAGTTGGAGATCGAGGACCTCAACCGCATCGAAGACATACGGACCCTGCTTTACGCCGACGACGTTGCGGTAATTGCGCATAGTGTCACGGAGCTTCAACAGATTGTAAATGTCGTGGCGACATTCGTGGAGGACTATCGGCTTGAAATCAACCTGAAACCGGGCAAGACAGAAGTCATGCCGATATACGGGCACGCCAAGTCAAAAAAGTCGCCCCCATGCGTGAGGTTCCGGGGCAAGGTTCTCAACGTCACCGACCACTACAAATACCTGGGAGTTCTGCTCACGGACACCCTCTCCGATAAACCGCAAGCGAAGCGGGCGGCGGAAATCACTGTAGCGGGAACGGCTGCCTGCTACCCCCTCTGGATTGCCCATGAAGTTCCAGCGCGTCTTCGGCTGATGAATTGGCAGCAAATGGTTGGCGCAAAGTTGCTTTACGCATCGGCTTTTTGGGATCTGCCGGGCGCCAACAAGCTGAGTAAGCTGGAGGGCGCGTTGGTAGCGCCCCTGCGGGTCATCTTGGGTGTTGGTACGCGCACAAGCGGCTGCATCACCAGGGGTTTAGGCCGCACGCCGAGTTTTAGCATCCTTGCCAAGGCGGCCCGGCTTCGGTTCCTAGGGCGCATCGAGTTACTGGGCAACACAGCGCTAACACGCAGGCTTTACAACACGGGTCGGTGCAAATGGAAGGAAGATACGGAAAATTTGATCTTAGCAGATCACAGGCTGCGGGAGGGCTTGGATGCGCTCAAGCGGGTCGTGAACGAAGATGGCACGGTAGATGATAAGGACTGGCGGGCCGCTCTGGCGAACTGGAACGAGGTGGTAAAGCAATGGTCTGTCCGGCAGGAAGTAGCTGGCTGGGAGCGGCAGGCTAAGCCCTCTGATGGGCTTAGGGTGCTGCTTAGCCAGATGTCTTCCCGCTCTGCTTTCCCACGTTGGCGGGCGCTGGAGGGGGGAAGTCACAACCTCATCAGAAGGCGATTGTTGAGCTGCAACAATCGCCTTCGCCTCTACCGATCCAAATTTGGCTCATGCTCGCCGGACTGCTCAAGCTGTTTCGCCTTGTGTGGCACTGAGGTTAACGAGTCGTTACGTCACTTCCTGCTGCATTGCCCAACGTTTGCGAGCTCTCGTGAGGCACTGTTTAAGTTTATCGATGAGGCGCAAGCCCGGCAGCCCCTCATGCTGAATCGAGGAGGGCTTTATCACAGGGAACTGCGGGAGGCAGAGGAGGAGATGAGGCTCTTCAAAGAGGAATGGCTGAAGGGGGAGGATGAAAAGATGGCGGCGATGCTCGGCGTTTTGTTTATCCCTGTCCCAGAAGAGGTGGAGGAGGAGTTAGGAAGGTTTGTTGCCACCATCTGGAAGGAGTGGGAGGAGTTGGAGGCGCAGACCAGGGAGGCAGAGGGGGCGGAGGAGGAGGAGGAGGTGATCGACCTCACGGTCGTTCAGGAGGTGGGTAGAAGGAGGGGAAGGCCTAGTCAGGTAGAATGTCTGGCTAGATCTGTTGTAGGTGGAGGTCAGCGCAGCGTCGCGGACTTCTTCTCGGCAGATAACTCCTCTCACTCCTTGCACCCACTTGCACATGCACAGCACGCTCATTTGCACATTGCACTGCCAGTCGAGTCTTTGGAGCGGAGCCGCGTCACCGAACGGTCCCGTGCTACCAATGGAGGCACATGTCCGACAGGATCAAAGGCCAATTGACTGATAAGTCTATTATTATTATTATTATTATTATTATTATTATTATTATTATTATTATTATTATTATTATTATTATTATTATTATTATTATTATTATTATTATTATTATTATTATTATTATTATTATTATTATTATTATTATTATTATTATTTGGACACCGTGATAGCCCAGTGGTCAAGTTCTACCATCTGGGCCCTGTCGCCAGTTCGATTCCCGTCGGTGCCACCAGTATTTTCATTGAACATACCGGTCTATTTCTGGACCAGTATTTTCATTGAACATACCGGCCCGTCTGGAAGTGTTGGAACTGCCCTTGCGGGGGTGTCATCAGAGCTTATCGTCAATTCTTCGTACTCCCCTCACGGGTGAGACGATGGAGGTGCATGTGCAGAAATGCATCAGCCATTGACAGAGAAGCACTATTATTATCATTATTATTATTATTATTATTATTATTATTATTATTATTATTATTATTATTATTATTATTATTATTATTATTATGGACACCGTGATAGCCCAGTGGTCAAGTTCTACCATCTGGGCCCTGTCGCCAGTTCGATTCCCGTCGGTGCCACCAGTATTTTCATTGAACATACCGGTCCGTCTGGAAGTGTTGGAACTGCCCGTGCGGGGGTGTCATTAGAGCCTATCGTCAATTCTTCGTACTCCCCTCACGGGTGAGACGATGGAGGCGCATGTGCAGATTTGCATCAGCCATTGACAGAGAAGCACTATTATTATTATTATTATTATTATTATACTACTACTACTACTACTACTACTACTACTACTACTACTACTACTACTACTACTACTACTACTTTTATCGCCGTGCGCGTTCTTTTTGTTGCTGTTGCTGTTGCTAATGCTGTTGCTAATGCTGTTGTTGCTGTTGTTGCTGTTGTTAATGTTGTTGTTGTTGTTGTTGCTGTTGTTGTCTTTGTCTTTTTTGTTGTCGTCGTTGTCGTTGTTGTTGTTGGCGTTGTTGGCGTTTTTGTCGTCGTCGTCGTGGTCGTTGTTGTTGTTGTTGCTGTTTCTGTTTCTGTTGCTGTTGTTGTTGTTGTCCTTGTTTGTTGTTGTTGCTGTTTTTTTTTTGTTGCTGTTGGGTTACTACTACATATACTACTACTCCTCCTACTCCTCCTCCTCCTACTACTACTACTACTACTACTACTACTACTATTACTACTACTACTACTACTACTACTACTACTACTACTACTACTACTACTAGCTTACTACTACTACTACTACTACTACTACTACTACTACTACTGCTACTACTACTACCACTTATTATTATTATTATTATTATTATTATTATTATTATTATTATTATTATTATTATTATTAGGGAGTACATAGGCCATCGGTCCCTTTCCATGGGCTGATTGGTATAAAGCTCCTAGAGTAATGTTCTATGCCGTCACTTCCTTTATTCCACCGATTGGTGTGGAGACTTTCCTTATGGAATGGAGGACTGGATGCACATGGCCTTTTGGCTCAGCAATGGGCAGACGATACATACATACACACACATATTATTATTATTATTATTATTATTATTATTATTATTATTATTATTATTATTATTATTATTATTATTATTATTATTATTATTGTTATTATTATTATTATTATTATTATTATTATTATTATTATTATTATTATTATTATTATTATTATTATTGGACACCGTGCTAGCCCAGTGGTCAAGTTCTACCATCTGGGCCCTGTCGCCAGTTCGATTCCCGTCGGTGCCACCAGTATTTTCATTGAACATACCGATCCGTCTGGACCAGTATTTTCATTGAACATACCGGCCCGTCTGGAAGTGTTGGAACTGCCCTTGCGGGGGTGTCATTAGAGCTTATCGTCAATTCTTCGTACTCCCCTCACGGGTGAGACGATGGAGGCGCATGTGCAGAAATGCATCAGCCATTGACAGAGAAGCACTATTATTATTATTATTATTATTATTATTATTATTATTATTATTATTATTATTTTGGGGGGCATCAATACATGGTTGGGTGTCACCGCCACACGGCGGGGTTGGGGCCGTTGGCAGCTTGTTATGAGGGGTACATAATCAGTGCTCCACTGATTCATGAGACGGAAACTTTTACTGAGAGAAGCTCTCTCACCACGCTCACGGCTCTTGGCTCGGGGTGGCCTCTGGTATCACTCGGGGTGCGGGGGGTGGGGGTTATCTGAGGGAGGGGGTTGGGCTCAGTGGGTCACTGGACAGGTTGGTTAACTAAACTACTGTCGGTATGAGTGGGAATGAAGGCGACAGGCTCCACACATTTCCACAAGCCTTGAAATCACTCAACTGCCACAGTAGCGACTGCCTGGACGCGGGGCTCCTGACTCACCCTCTCTCCCAGAACCCCTCGTGCTCACTTTGCGGATGCCATGGGGATGCTCTGGCGGAGGGTCGGGACGTGTTGGGTGCATGTGACCGGGCCTGTCACTTAGTGTTCTCGGTAGATGACTCTTTTGTAGCTTCTATCGGACGCAGGGTGGCTTGCCACGACACCTCAATGATGCATAGTACGTCACGTCTCTGACCTGGTTACGGGGGCGGGTAACTGAGGCGGGTTCCTGAAGGCTGGTTACGGAAGCTATGTTATTGTTGTTGGGTTCCTGGCTGCTATGTTATTGTTGTTGGGTTCCTGGCTGCTATGTTATTGTTGTTGGGTTCCTGGCTGCTATGTTATTGTTGTTGGGTTCCTGGCTGCTATGTTATTGTTGTTGGGTTCCTGGCGGCGTACATGTTTATGCTTTTTTAAGGGTTGAGCTTTAAATAACCCCACTCGGGTCTTCTTTTATCGAGCTCACCACTCGGTGGATGGAGGCCTGGGGTAGACTTATACGATGTTTTTGATGCTAGGTTCCGTCTCCAGGGATTCGACTGGCATCGCTGCTTTGCCTCACCGCACTGCCTCACCCACACATCCACGCTGGCACACTGTTTCTCCTCTTGCTCTTGTACCTATGTCGCACACAGCTATGAGCTCACGCCGATGAGTGGTTGTGACGAGGTGCACCCAGCTGGATTGCGGGCGAGCCACGGCGGCCTCGCTCTCGCTCGCTCTCTCTCTCTCTCTCTCTCTCTCTCTCTCTCTCTCTTTTTTTTTTTTTTTTTTTTTTTTTCTTTTTTTTTCTTTTTTTTTTTTTTTTTTTTTTTTTTTTTTTTTTTTTTGTTGCTTTGCTTTGCTTTGGGCGAGGCCTAGCTTTTACATGGGCGGGCTGAGCCTATGAGGGGCGCACGATAAGCGTTCCATTGATTTATGAGACGGGTCCCAATTACTGAGAGTAACTCATGTGAGTTGCTCATCATACTCATGGCTCTTGGCTCGGGGTGGCCTCTGGAATCACAAGGGGTGGGCACTGGGGGAGGGGGTTGTGTTCAGAGGGTCACCGCGAAGGATGGTCAACCAAACTACTGTCGGTCGGAGTTTGTACGAAGGCGAGAGGCCCTACACCTTACCACAAGCCTTGAAACGACTAAATGACCAAAGTAACGACGGACCGGAGCGGGGCTCCTGGCTCACCCTCTCTCTCAGCACTCTTCGTGCTCATCCTGCGGATGCCATGGGGTTGCTCTGGCGGAGGGTTATGGGGTGGTGGGTACACGTGCACGGGCCTGTCACTCTGTGCTCTCGGTAGATGACTCACTTGCAGCGTTTATCGGACGCAGGGTGGTTTGCCACGACACCTACCTCGATGATGCACAGCGGGTCCTGCCTCGTGCCTGGTTACGGATGCAGGTGAGTGTTTGTGTGTATTCCTATACATACGTACACGTAAGCTTTTTAAGAGTTGAGCTTTAAATAACCCCACCTGGGTCCTCATTTATCGAGTTTACAACTCGATCAATGCGGCACCGGGGTCCCATACCACTTATGTCAGGTTCTTAGCCAAATCCCTGCTTGCGAAGCTCCCTCTGCATCTCTACATCGTCTGGGTGCTCGACGTGTCTGGAAGCTCCCTCTGCATCTCTACATCGTCTGGGTGAGGCTGTCGTCTGGGTGCTCGACGTGGAAGTCGACGAGCCCCAGGGCGAAGCCTCAAGCGGTGAATCTCCCTTGGCGGAGTGGGGCGGATGCGGGAGCTGGAGGAGCTGGGGCGGAGGGTGCAGGATGGGCCGTGGAGGGCGGAGGGCTCCAGGCGGGCTCAACCGAAGCGCAGGCATCGGCACCAGCTTCGTTCTTCCCAATTTGTGAAAGGCTTCCCACTGAGGGTGGCCTCACATAATTGGCAAGGCAAAGTGGGTGCGGATAGCCCAGGCTTTGGGGAATGGCCGGAGCACTACAAGGAGCGAGGCTGGGTGATCGTCGGAGTCCAGGAGCACAACCTATCGTCGCAGAAGGTGGAGAAGCTCCAAGTCGACGGCTTCGCAGTCCTCGGCAAAGCGGCTGCAACTGGTGCGGGCTCGCGTCTCTTGGGGGGAGTCTTGACGTTGGTGGCCAACTATCTGGCACCGTGCGCTTCCATTGTACAGGCGCCTGTTCCACACCCACAGCAATTGTGGGTGAGGCTGTCGTCTGGGAGCGCGACGGCGTCGGATGTGTTCCTCGGCAACGGCTACTTCCCCCAAGAAAATCAACGAGAGGAATCTATTGCAGCCTATGAGGCGTGGCAGGCGGCCGTCTCCTACTTCGCCACCAAAGGTCATGTGGTCACGGTTGGTGATGCTAATGCTAAGCTGGGCCCCGCCAGAATAGCGCGGGAGGAGGGAGTGGTGGGCCCCTTTGGCGAGATAGATGAGAGGGGTAGAGGGGTTAGGAGTGAGAATGGTGAGTTGCTGGCTGCGATGCTTGTTGCCACGGGGTTGCGCAATCTCAGTGGGTTTTCGCAACCACGGGGGGACAAATATTGGTGGTCTAGGCAGGAAAATGTAGGTGGACGAAGGCATCTGCTGGATTACATCTGCGTCTCTTCCGAGCTGGCGGAGGAGGCGAGCTTCGGCGTCGACGAGGTAGACCTTGATACCGACCACAAAGCTGTGTGGGCGGAACTGGTCTGGGGGGGACAGCCACCCCCCAAAAAGCAGGTAAAGAGGTACAAAGCATTCAAGGCAGAGCGCTTGATAGGCAGGGTAGTTGAGGGTAAGGAGAGTGAGCTGTCTAAGCTTAGGTTGAAGTACGACGAGACCTTTGCAGCTGGTATATCGGGGCTGTTGCCAGATGGCCTCCCAGATCTATCAGCAGTGGAGGACCCGGATGAGCTTCAGCAGGAGGTAGATAGGGTCGCTAGCTTAGTGGTCCGAGCTTTCACGGGCGCAGCCGCGAAGGTCTTGGGAGTTCGGGTGATTAGGCCAGGGTTTACTAATGCATGGTTTGATGAGAGTCTTAGGGAAGCGATTGCGCGACGGAGAGAGGCATACGGCCTCTGGCGAAGGAATGAGGCCAACCGAGAGGCCTGGCAAAGATATAAAGAAGCGAGGAAGGCGGTCAGAAGTTTATGCAAGGAGAAGAAGGAGCAAGCGTGGAAGCGGGTCCAGAATGACACCGCTGCCAACTTCAGGAGCGCTACCATGGCCACGTACTGGAAGCTGTCAAAGCGTTTGGGCGGGGTTCGGCGGTCCAAAGCTTCTGCTCCTGTTAGGAAGCCCGATGGCACTCTGGCATGCACACTCCGGGAAAAACTACAAGAATGGGAAGAATACCGCCGACGTATGGTGGTCCCCAAAGAAAACCAGTTTTTGGAGGATGCATGTGTAGAGGAAGTCGGTTCCGATGAGGAAGCAGCGCGGATTGAGCCCGAGCGGAAGGCCCGCGAAACCTTCCAGTACAACGACAACCTGTGCGACCAATATGAGGCCATGGCGCAAGCCGAGGAGATCCGGACTGCCATGGCGCAAGCCGAGGAGATCCGGACTGAGACGGGCCCGCTGGACTATGATTACACCGAGAAGGAAGTGGAGCTCTGCCAGGAAAATCTCCAGAATCACAAAGCGTGCTCACCGGATAAGATCAAGAACGAGATGCTCAAGTACGGAGGCACGCGGATTGTGAGCTTTCTGGTGCGCTTCTTCAACTGGTTGAAATCGTGCGAATACACCCCCAGCGACTGGGGCAAAGCGATTATCGTCAACATCCCAAAAGGAGGCGACCCAACCGATCCGGAAAATTGGAGAGACATCGCGATTCTGAGCTGTCTGGGTAAGATGTATCTGTCCCTTATGGCGGCGAGGCTTACGGCTTTCATCGATCAGCCGGGCAGGCTTCGCCCAGAGCAGGGTGGGTTCCGGCCAAAACGTAGTACGGGGGACCAGATTTTTGTCCTTAAGGAGCGTCTGCGCCTTAGACAACAAGCTGGCCTCCGTTCTTTCGTTTTGTTCGTGGATCTGAGAAAGGCATTCCCTACGGTTTGGCGGGCCGGGTTGTTTCAGAGGCTAACCCAGATGGGGGTACAGGGCAAGTTCTATCGCATTCTGCGGCGTTTTTACCGAAGAACGTCATCGCGAGTGCTAGTCGATGGCGAACTCACTGGTGAAGTGCTGGAAGAGATGGGAGTTCAGCAAGGGTCGCCGTTGTCACCGTCGCTGTTCAACGTCTTCATGGATGAGCTAACGGTCCGAATCGCGAAAGAGGTGGAGATCGAGGACCTCAACCGCATCGAAGACATACGGACCCTGCTTTACGCCGACGACGTTGCGGTAATTGCGCATAGTGTCACGGAGCTTCAACAGATTGTAAATGTCGTGGCGACATTCGTGGAGGACTATCGGCTTGAAATCAACCTGAAACCGGGCAAGACGGAAGTCATGCCGATATACGGGCACGCCAAGTCAAAAAAGTCTTTTTGGGATCTGCCGGGCGCCAACAAGCTGAGTAAGCTGGAGGGCGCGTTGGTAGCGCCCCTGCGGGTCATCTTGGGTGTTGGTACGCGCACAAGCGGCTGCATCACCAGGGGCTTAGGCCGCACGCCGAGTTTTAGCATCCTTGCCAAGGCGGCCCGGCTTCGGTTCCTAGGGCGCATCGAGTTACTGGGCAACACAGCGCTAACACGCAGGCTTTACAACACGGGTCGGTGCAAATGGAAGGAAGATACGGAAAATTTGATCTTAGCAGATCACAGGCTGCGGGAGGGCTTGGATGCGCTCAAGCGGGTTGTGAACGAAGATGGCACGGTAGATGATAAGGACTGGCGGGCCGCTCTGGCGAACTGGAACGAGGTGGTAAAGCAATGGTCTGTCCGGAAGTAGCTGGCTGGGAGCGGCAGGCTAAGCCCTCTGATGGGCTTAGGGTGCTGCTTAGCCAGATGTCTTCCCGCTCTGCTTTCCCACGTTGGCGGGCGCTGGAGGGGGGAAGTCACAACCTTATCAGAAGGCGATTGTTGAGCTGCAACAATCGCCTTCGCCTCTACCGATCCAAATTTGGCTCATGCTCGCCGGACTGCTCAAGCTGTTTCGCCTTGTGTGGCACTGAGGTTAACGAGTCGTTACGTCACTTCCTGCTGCATTGCCCAACGTTTGCGAGCTCTCGTGAGGCACTGTTTAAGTTTATCGATGAGGCGCAAGCCCGGCAGCCCCTTATGCTGAATCGAGGAGGGCTTTATCACAGGGAACTGCGGGAGGCGGGGGAGGAGATGAGGCTCTTCAAAGAGGAATGGCTGAAGGGGGAGGATGAAAAGATGGCGGCGATGCTCGGCGTTTTGTTTATCCCTGTCCCAGAAGAGGTGGAGGAGGAGTTAGGAAGGTTTGTTGCCACCATCTGGAAGGAGTGAGAGGAGTTGGAGGCGCAGATCAGGGAGGCAGAGGGGGCGGAGGAGGAGGAGGAGGTGATCGACCTCACGGTCGTTCAGGAGGTGGGTAGAAGGAGGGGAAGGCCTAGTCAGGTAGAATGTCTGGCTAGATCTGTTGTAGGTGGAGGTCAGCGCAGCGTCGCGGACTTCTTCTCGGCAGATAACTCCTCTCACTCCTTGCACCCACTTGCACATGCACAGCACGCTCATTTGCACATTGCACCGCCAGTCGAGTCTTTGGAGCGGAGCCGCGTCACCGAACGGCCCCGTGCTGCCAATGGAGGCACATGTCCGACAGGATCAAAGGCCAATTGACTGATAAGTCTATTATTATTATTATTATTATTATTATTATTATTATTATTATTATTATTATTATTATTATTATTATTATTATTATTATTATTATTATTATTATTATTATTATTATTATTATTATTATCATTATTATCATCATCATCATTATTATTATGATTATTATCATCATCATCAACAACAACATCATCATCATGATTATATTACTATTATTATTATTATTATTATTATTATTATTATTATTATTATTATTATTATTATTATTATTATTATTATTATTATTATTATTCAGCCCAATGGCCTCAAGGCGTTAAACTGTGACGCCAACTCATAACCCTTTGGTGGTAGATGCTGGGGAGGAGGGTCGTTGCGCGCGTAAAAGATCTTAAACTCCGCATATGCTGGTTGATAGCCCAGGACCCAGCAGACACCAGATTGTTATGGGTGGGGTTTCGAGGCAGCTCTAGCAACCGCGCTTGGTGTATGCACTTGCACATTCGGTGACGTCTTGCAAGAGGTTGCTGGGACTGCGGAATAACCTCGGCTTAGTGCAGTCTTGCCCTCAGGAGCTCCATCGGTGGCCCCGATCATCAGGCGAGAGACTGACACGGGGGGGTGGAGGACCTCGCACAAGGGTATTGGAGGCTTATGTCCGTTGAGGATATGCCATTAGCTGCATCAGTACGCCTCAGATATAGTAAATCTGCCTTGGAGTGTTGACTGTGACATATTTGAGGGAAATCCCGATGAAAAAACCTAGTCACACTTGCTAAACAGAGTTCCAGCCCAATGGCCTCAAGGCGTTAAACTGTGACGCCAACTCATAACCCTTTGGTGGTAGATGCTGGGGAGGAGGGTCGTTGCGCGCGTAAAAGATCTTAAACTCCGCATATGCTGGTTGATAGCCCAGGACCCAGCAGACACCAGATTGTTATGGGTGGGGTTTCGAGGCAGCTCTAGCAACCGCGCTTGGTGTATGCACTTGCACATTCGGTGACGTCTTGCAAGAGGTTGCTGGGACTGCGGAATAACCTCGGCTTAGTGCAGTCTTGCCCTCAGGAGCTCCATCGGTGGCCCCGATCATCAGGCGAGAGACTGACACGGGGGGGTGGAGGACCTCGAACAAGGGTATTGGAGGCTTATGTCCGTTGAGGATATGCCATTAGCTGCATCAGTACGCCTCAGATATAGTATTATTATTATTATTATTATTATTATTATTATTATTATTATTATTTTGACACCATGATAGCCCAGTGGTCAAGTTCTACCATCTGGGCCCTGTCGCCAGTTCGATTCCCGTCGGTGCCACCAGTATTTTCATTGAACATACCGATCCGTCTGGACCAGTATTTTCATTGAACATACCGGCCCGTCTGGAAGTGTTGGAACTGCCCTTGCGGGGGTGTCATTAGAGCTTATCGTCAATTCTTCGTACTCCCCTCACGGGTGAGACGATGGAGGCGCATGTGCAGAAATGCATCAGCCATTGACAGAGAAGCACTATCATTATTATTATTATTATTATTATTATTATTATTATTATTATTATTATTATTATTATTATTATTATTATTATTATTATTATTATTATTATTATTATTATTATTCCCTTGCGGGGGTGTCATTAGAGCTTATCGTCAATTCTTCGTACTCCCCTCACGGGTGAGACGATGGAGGCGCATGTGCAGAAATGCATCAGCCATTGACAGAGAAGCACTATTATTATTATTATTATTATTATTGTTCGTCGGTGCCACCCGTATTTTCATTGAACATACCGGTCCGTCTGGAAGTGTTGGAACTGCCCGTGCGGGGGTGTCATTAGAGCCCATCGTCAATTCTTCATACTCCCCTCACGGGTGAGACGATGGAGGCGCATGTGCAGATTTGCGTCAGCCATTGACAGAGAAGCACTATTATTATTATTATTATTATTATTATTATTATTATTATTATTATTATTATTATTATTATTATTATTATTATTATTATTATTATTATTATTATTATTATTATTATTATTATTATTATTATTTGGACACCGTGATAGCCCAGTGGTCAAGTTCTACCATCTGGGCCCTGTCGCCAGTTCGATTCCCGTCGCTGCCACCAGTATTTTCATTGAACATACCGGTCTATTTCTGGACCAGTATTTTCATTGAACATACCGGCCCGTCTGGAAGTGTTGGAACTGCCCTTGCGGGGGTGTCATTAGAGCTTATCGTCAATTCTTCGTACTCCCCTCACGGGTGAGACGATGGAGGCGCATGTGCAGAAATGCATCAGCCATTGACAGAGAGGCACTATTATTATTATTATTATTGTTGTTGTTGTTGTTATTATTATCATTATTATTATTATTATTATTGTTGTTGTTGTTGTTGTTATTATTATTATTATTATTATTATTACTATTACTATTATTATTATTATTATTATTATTATTATTATTATTATTATTATTGTTATTATTACTATTGTTATTACTATTATTACTATTATTATTATTATTATTATTATTATGATTACTATTATTATTATTATTATTATTATTATTATTATTATTATTATTATTATTATTATTATCATTATTATTATTATTATTATTATTATTATTATTATTATTATTATGGACACCGTGATAGCCCAGTGGTCAAGTTCTACCATCTGGGCCCTGTCGCCAGTTCGATTCCCGTCGGTGCCACCAGTATTTTCATTGAACATACCGGTCTATTTCTAGACCAGTATTTTCATTGAACATACCGGCCCGTCTGGAAGTGTTGGAACTGCCCTTGCGGGGGTGTCATTAGAGCTTATCGTCAATTCTTCGTACTCCCCTCACGGGTGAGACGATGGAGGCGCATGTGCAGAAATGCATCAGCCATTGACAGAGAAGCACTATTATTATTATTATTATTATTATTATTATTATTATTATTATTATTATTATTATTATTATTATTATTGTGGACACCGTGATAGCCCACTGGTCAAGTTCTACCATCTGGGCCCTGTCGCCAGTTCGATTTCCGTCGGTGCCACCAGTATTTTCATTGAACATACCGCTCCGTCTGGACCAGTATTTTCATTGAACATACCGGTCCGTCTGGAAGTGTTGGAACTGCCCTTGCGGGGGTGTCATTAGAGCTTATCGTCAATTCTTCGTACTCCCCTCACGGGTGAGACGATGGAGGCGCATGTGCAGAAATGCATCAGCCATTGACAGAGAAGCACTATTATTATTATTATTATTATTATTATTATTATTATTATTATTATTATTATTATTATTATTATTATTATTATTATTATTATTATTATTATTATTATTATTATTATTATTATTATTATTATTATTATTATTATTATTATTATTATTATTATTATTATTATTATTATTGGGCCCTGTCGCCAGTTCGATTCCCGTCGGTGCCACCAGTATTTTCATTGAACATACCGGTCTATTTCTGGACCAGTATTTTCATTGAACATACCGGCCCGTCTGGAAGTGTTGGAACTGTCCTTGCGGGGGTGTCATTAGAGCTTATCGTCAATTCTTCGTACTCCCCTCACGGGTGAGACGATGGAGGCGCATGTGCAGAAATGCATCAGCTATTGACAGAGAAGCACTATTATTATTATTATTATTATTATTATTATTATTATTATTATTATTATTATTATTATTATTATTATTATTATTATTATTATTATTATGGAGGGGTGCACAGTACGGCACCCCACGGGAAGAGGAGGTGGTTGGGCCTCTTCCCACTGGTTTCGAGGCTATGTCGTTGTGTTGGCTCCGAGGCTATGTTGTTGTGTTGTTTCCGAGGCTATGTTGTTGTGTTGGTTCCGAGGCTATGTTGTTGTGTTGGTTCCGAGGCTCTGTTGTGTGGGATCCGAGGCTATGTCGATGTGGGTTCCGAGGCTATGTTGTTGTGTTGGTTCCGAGGCTATGTCGTTGTGTTGTTTTTATAAGACATACACCACGTGGGATCAAAGGGGTATTTGCATTCCGCGATCTAGGGGTGGTGACGGGTTTCGAGGCGTCCCAGATACTTACCACAAAACGTCCTCATGCGCTGGCAGACCGCATGAAATGTCTGCTACCCCTGTGAGTACCTCCATGCGGGACCTACCCAGTCTCGTGGAGCTCTCACGCGGGGAAGATCAATCATTTGTAGTTGATTTCCTGCAAGGTACCCGACACTGTGCGGGTAGTAGGGACTTCCTTTTGGGGCCTTCTATGCAGGATGGTTAGAGTCACTCTTCCCTCCCCAACATACTCACTGCAGTCCCTGTTGGGTCGAGGGATGGAGGCGCATGGCCCTCGGGCTCAGCCATGACAGATCAATATATATATATATATATATATTATTATTATTATTATTATTATTATTATTATTATATTGTTAATATTATCATTACCATTATCATAATTATCATCATCATCATTATTATTATTATTATTATTATTATTATTATTATTATTATTATTATTATTATTATTTTCCATGGGCTGATTGGTATAAAGCTCCTAGAGTAATGTTCTATGCCGTCACTTCCTTTATTCCACCGATTGGTGTGGAGACTTTCCTTATGGAATGGAGGACTGGATGCACATGGCCTTTTGGCTCAGCAATTGGCAGGAGATACACCACTATTATTATTATTATTATTATTATTATTATTATTATTATTATTATTATTATTATTATTATTATTATTATTATTATTATTATTATTATTATTATTATTATTATTATTACATCATCATCATCATCATCATCATCATTATTATTATTATTATTATTATTATTACTATTATTATTATTATTATATTATTATTATTATTATTATCATTATTATTATTATTATTATTATTATTATTATTATTATTATTATTGTTGTTGTTGTTGTTGTTGTTGTTATTATTATTATTATTACTATTATTATTATTATTATTATTATTATTATTCTTATTATTGTTATTATTACTATTGTTATTACTATTATTACTATTATTATTATTATTATTATTATTATTATTATTATTATTATTATTATTATTATTATTATTATTATGATTATGATTACTATTATTATTATTATTATTATTTTTATTATTATTATTATTATTATTATTATTATTATTATTATTATTATTATTATTATTATTATTATTATTATTATTATTATATTGTTAATATTATCATTACCATTATCATAATTATCATCATCATTATTATTATTATTATTATTATTATTATTATTATTATTATTATTATTATTATTATTATTATTATTATTATTATTATTATTATTATTATTATTATTATTATTATTATTATTATTATTATTATTATTATTATTATTATTATTATTAGGGAGTACATAGGCCATCGGTCCTTTCCATGGGCTGATTGGTATAAAGCTCCTAGAGTAATGTTCTATGCCGTCACTTCCTTTTTTCCACCGATTGGTGTGGAGACTTTCCTTATGGAATGGAGGACTGGATGCACATGGCCTTTTGGCTCAGCAATTGGCAGGAGATACACTATTATTTATTATTATTATTATTATTATTATTATTATTATTATTATTATTATTATTATTATTATTATTATTATTATTAATGGAGGCACATGTCCAGGATCTGGATCTGATGCTATAGTCTGAGGAAGCCTATTATTATTATTATTATTATTATTCAGCCCAATGGCCTCAAGGCGTTAAACTGTGACGCCAACTCATAACCCTTTGGTGGTAGATGCTGGGGAGGAGGGTCGTTGCGCGCGTAAAAGATCTTAAACTCCGCATATGCTGGTTGATAGCCCAGGACCCAGCAGACACCAGATTGTTATGGGTGGGGTTTCGAGGCAGCTCTAGCAACCGCGCTTGGTGTATGCACTTGCACATTCGGTGACGTCTTGCAAGAGGTTGCTGGGACTGCGGAATAACCTCGGCTTAGTGCAGTCTTGCCCTCAGGAGCTCCATCGGTGGCCCCGATCATCAGGCGAGAGACTGACACGGGGGGGTGGAGGACCTGGAACAAGGGTATTGGAGGCTTATGTCCGTTGAGGATATGCCATTAGCTGCATCAGTACGCCTCAGATATAGTAAATCTGCCTTGGAGTGTTGACTGTGACATATTTGAGGGAAATCCCGATGAAAAAACCTAGTCACACTTGCTAAACAGAGTTCCAGCCCAATGGCCTCAGGGCGTTAAACTGTGACGCCAACTCATAACCCTTTGGTGGTAGATGCTAGGAGGGTCGTTGCGCGCGTAAAAGATCTTAAACTCCGCATATGCTGGTTGATAGCCCAGGACCCAGCAGACACCAGATTGTTATGGGTGGGGTTTCGAGGCAGCTCTAGCAACCGCGCTTGGTGTATGCACTTGCACATTCGGTGACGTCTTGCAAGAGGTTGCTGGGACTGCGGAATAACCTCGGCTTAGTGCAGTCTTGCCCTCAGGAGCTCCATCGGTGGCCCCGATCATCAGGCGAGAGACTGACACGGGGGGGTGGAGGACCTCGAACAAGGGTATTGGAGGCTTATGTCCGTTGAGGATATGCCATCAGCTGCATCAGTACGCCTCAGATATAGTATTATTATTATTATTATTATTATTATTATTATTATTATTATTAT
>WBZZ01003939.1:32500-37500 GCA_019918135.1 Paulinella micropora
TATTATCATTATTAGTGGCACCGCGATAGCCCAGTGGTTAAGGTCTACCATCTGGGACCTGTCGCCAGTTCGATTGCCGTCGGTGCCAGTATTTTCAAATGATATTTTCTTTGAAAGTATTGGTCTGTCTGGAAGGCTTGGAGCTGCCTTGCGGGGGTGTCAGTAGAGCCTATCGTCAAATCTTCGTACTTCCCTCGCGGGTGAGACGATGGAGGCACATGTGCAGAAATGCATTCGCCATTGACAAAGAAGCACTATTATTATTATTATCATTATTATTATTATTATTTATGGACACCGTGATAGCCCAGTGGTCAAGTTCTACCATCTGGGCCCTGTCGCCAGTTCGATTCCCGTCGGTGCCACCAGTATTTTCATTGAACATACCGGTCCGTCTGGAAGTGTTGGAACTGCCCGTGCGGGGGTGTCATTAGAGCCTATTGTCAATTCTTCGTACTCCCCTCACGGGTGAGACGATGGAGGCGCATGTGCAGAAATGCATCAGCCATTGACAGAGAAGCATTATTATTATTATTATTATTATTATTATTATTATTATTATTATTATTATTATTATTATTACTATTACTATTATTACTATTATTTTACTATTATTATTATGGACACCGTGATAGCTCAGTGGTCAAGTTCTACCATCTGGGCCCTGTCGCCAGTTCGATTCCCGTCGGTGCCACCAGTGTTTTCATTGAACATACCGATCCGTCTGGACCAGTATTTTCATTGAACATACCGGCCCGTCTGGAAGTGAGGGGTACATAATCAGTGCTCCACTGATTCATGAGACGGGAACTTTTACTGAGAGAAGCTCTACGCCCACGGCTCTTGGCTCGGGGTGGCCTCTTGTATCACTCGGGGTGAGTGCGGGTGGGGGTTATCTGAGGGAGGGGGTTGGGCTCAGTGGGTCACTGGACAGGTTGGTTAACTAAACTACTGTCGGTATGAGTGGGTATGAAGGCGACAGGCCCCACACATTTCCACAAGCCTTGAAATCACTCAACTGCCACAGTAGCGACTGCCTGGACGCGGGGCTCCTGACTCACCCTCTCTCCCAGAACCCCTCGTGCTCACTTTGCGGATGCCATGGGGATGCTCTGGCGGAGGGTCGGGACGTGTTGGGTGCATGTGACCGGGCCTGTCACTTAGTGTTCTCGGTTGATGATTCTTTTGTAGCTTCTATCGGACGCAGGGTGGCTTGCCACGACACCTCAATGATGCATAGTACGTCACGTCTCTGGCCTGGTTACGGGGGCGGGTAACTGAGGCGGGTTCCTGAAGGCTGGTTACGGAAGCTATGTTATTGTTGTTGGGTTCCTGGCTGCTATGTTATTGTTGTTGGGTTCCTGGCTGCTATGTTATTGTTGTTGGGTTCCTGGCTGCTATGTTATTGTTGTTGGGCTCCTGGCGGCGTACATGTTTATGCTTTTTTAAGGGTTGAGCTTTAAATAACCCCACTCGGGTCTTCTTTTATCGAGCTCACCACTCGGTGGATGGAGGCCTGGGGTAGACTTATACGATGTTTTTGATGCTAGGTTCCGTCTCCAGGGATTCGACCGGTCCGTCTGGAAGTGTTGGAACTGCCCGTGCGGGGGTGTCATTAGAGCCTATCGTCAATTCTTCGTACTCCCCTCACGGGTGAGACGATGGAGGCGCATGTGCAGATTTGCATCAGCCATTGACAGAGAAGCACTATTATTATTATTATTATTATTATTATTATTATTATTATTATTATTATTATTATTATTATTATTATTATTATTATTATTATTATTATTATTATTATTATTATTACTATTATTACTATTATTTTACTATTATTATTATGATTATGATTATTATTAATAATAATAATAATAATAATACTATATCTGAGGCGTACTGATGCAGCTAATGGCATATCCTCAACGGACATAAGCCTCCAATACCCTTGTTCAAGACTGCACTAAGCCGAGGTTATTCCGCAGTCCCAGCAACCTCTTGCAAGACGTCACCGAATGTGCAAGTGCGTACACCAAGCGCGGTTGCTAGAGCTGCCTCGAAACCCCACCCATAACAATCTGGTGTCTGCTGGGTCCTGGGCTATCAACCAGCATATGCGGAGTTTAAGATCTTTTACGCGCGCAACGACCCTCCTCCCCAGCATCTACCACCAAAGGGTTATGAGTTTGGCGTCACAGTTTAACGCCTTGAGGCCATTGGGCTGAATAATAATAATCATAATAATAATAATAATAATAATAATAATATTATTATTATTATTATTATTATTATTATTATTATTATTATCATCATCATCATCATATCTATCCGTCTGTCTATCTATCTATCTATCTATCTATCCATCTATCTATCTATCTATATCTACCTACTATTATTTATCTATCCATCTAGCTATCCATCTAGTTATCCATCTAGTTATCCATCTAGTTATCCATCTATTCATCCACCTATCTATCCATCCATCTTTCTATCTGCGTGTGTGGCAGGCAGTTACCTGGACGCTTCGCGGGGCTTTGCCTGGAGCTGCTCACAATTGCGCAGGTAGGTAGGTAGGTAGGTAGGTAGGTAGGTAGATAGATAGATAGATAGATAGATAGATGAGATGTCGCAAAAGGAATGTAGTCTTTGCAAAGGAACGCAGTTTCATATCAAACAGCAATTTGTGTACTGTGCATGTGTCCGGGATGGGAATCACGGGTAGACTGTGTTCTGGAAAAAAGAAGAGGAGGACGTTGAAGAAAAGGCAATCTAGGAATGGAGATTGGAGGAGAAGGAAAAGAAGGGAAAGAAAAGGAAGCCGTTAGTCCAAGTGTTTTGAGCACCGTAAGCTTGCGCAAGCTACAATGATGACATTGTATAAGGCCTAAACCCCGAAGGGACCTAGCCCGGGCTATGCAACACTGGACGGCTATGACGGAATGCAGTCACCGATACGGACTAGAGGAAGATTAGTTCAATTTTTGACTGCACAGGAGCGATAAATCGCAAAAGAGCAACGAGCTACGCAGGACGATAGCTTGAAGCAAAGGGATTTGGATTGGGCATGGGAAAAACCCAAGGCGCGTAAACATCGATGAACAGAGAACGATACCATGCCGCGAGCAACGCATTCGATTGGTCGACGTCGATCTGAGAATTAAGCCCACTCTATCGGCTGGTCTTGTAGGCTCGTGCGTCAAGGATGTTTTCCTCGACCGGACACGTGAGCTCGATCAGTATACACTTCTTGGTAGACAATGACCAGACAACAATATCGGGGCGGAGGTCACAGATGTGGACAGGAAAGGCTTGCTCAGAACCGGTGTATTGGGTTTGGAGCTGCCAATCGTTTGCGGTGTCGAGCAGAGATGGACGATGAAATGACTGCCCCTTAGGCTTCTGAAATGACTGCCCTTAGGCTTCTGAAATGACTGCCCTTAGGCTTCTGCTCGCCCTCTTTCACAAACATAGACTTTGATTCATTTTGGTCTATAGGGGAGCGTTTGTTATGGCTCTCGATGTGTTTTTGAAGGGGAGTTTCAATAGTGCAGAGCACAGAGTCGTGACGCCAGGTATAACGGCCTTGTTTGAGGGCAACCTGGCAACCGGAGAGGATGTGACATAAATGTGCTTGACCAGAACAGAGAGCACACTTGTTGTTGGGAATGATTCCCCACAGACGTCTAAGGTCGGGGGTAATAACCGAGTTTGTGCTTGCGTTGATGACCCAAGAGATTAAACGGGGATTACGGGTTCCGATGAGGCGAGTCCAGGAGAGGTCAAAGGGGCATGCGTCTTCAAAACGAAGAAAGCACCCTTGCATGGCTTTGTCCATATCATGCACTGTGGTTGCCTCAAGTATTGTCCCAGCAGCTAATTCTAAAATCCTGTCTTTGCGGTCTGTGATGGAACGTTCTTTTGGGTAGCGACCATGGCCAAATCCGAGATGATCGGATTGGCCTCGATGTTTGAATTCAAAATCAACTTGTGCCTCAAGCTTTTCGAGCACAGGCTGTGGTTTCCAGATAGTTCGAAACGTTTCGTGTTTCGTCAGGTTCATCGCATAGATGTACGAGAGGTATTTATCTGGGCAGTACTTCAGCATTTGAGCACGGCTGATTTGAAGTCGCTGGTAAAAAGAGACGATGGACTGGAGCTGTAGACCGAATTTCGAGCGTGGGCGGTAAAGGCAAGAGACCAGAGCTCGTTTGTAGATATTGGCCCATTATTTGAGGAAGCGGGTCGCAATTTTTTCAAGGGTTTTGGCGAAAGATAAGCAGAGGTCATAAATGAGAAATGGCCAGGCAAGTGACTGGACAGCATAATGTTGGTAGAGCCAAAGTTTCATAAAACCATTGATCGAGCAGCTATCGATGGCTTGCATAGATAGAATGAACTTCTTTTGGATTTCTGCTCGTTGTTCGTTTTCGCTGAGGTCATGGTAGACAATCCATCCGAGGTCTTTGAAAGGCTTGTCAGCGATGAAGTCAATTGGTTTGCCAGTAATAGTAAGGGCGGGGTCGAAAGGTGGGAACGATATCGGCATTAATCGTTTGAGACCCTTGTGGTCGTCGGCTTTAGTCCAATATTTGAAAGCAAGGCTTTTGCATTTGGGCGGTTTCGCGGCCATTGTTCTGGTCCATGTCAGAAATTTGTCTATCATGTTGATGGACGATTGACAGTGTTTCGTGGATCGGCTGTGTAGTTTGAGGTCGTCAGCATAGGCAGCTTCGTGCACGATTACTTCATCTGTTGAGTTCTTGTGTTTGAAGTGGTATCCGTTGGTTTTGGTCAACGATGATAGGAGGTCAAGTAGTAAATTGAAAACTACATTGAAAAGGAGAGGAGAGATGCAGCATCCTTGAAAGACGCCCACAGCAAAAACAAAGACGACCATTCTTTCCCTTCGATTGTGGCTACCAAGAGTTCGTAATATAAGAAGATTATGCGTGCAAACATAGGGGGCACGCGGTACCACCAGAGAGCAAACTGGATCAAGT
>WBZZ01003939.1:45000-52500 GCA_019918135.1 Paulinella micropora
TGAAAGGGAGTCAGTTGGGAAGTTTCACAACTCCATCATGACCACACCGTTTGCTGTATCTCCACAATGTCGCTGCGCAGTCTGCAAAGAAAGAATGAAATAAATGATAAGTCACTTGAAAATGAATCTTATGCCGGCCCACCCCGCCGATATATAATGACAATACTACGTGACTTACCGTTCCGGTCTGTCTGTTATCCTTGGTCTGAAGATTACGGATTCCCTACTTTAGCTATTAATATTCCTCAGTCTTCATATCGTTAGTACAGTTATCTGTTATTAAATATCGTACTATGATGTAACAATCTGGAGTCGCTAATAAAATCAACTGGGTATGGAAATTTTCCGAGTCGGTTTCTCGGAAATTTTCTGACAGAAAAGAGATGTTGAGAGAAACTTGTGATGGGGGTGGGAATTTTTACTGATGCGCTTCCTGGGGTTATATGCTTTTGCTTAAGATGTTTTGGGTCTAGGGGCATGCATACAGGTAGGGGCAATGGTTTTCTTGAGCTGAGCCGGACTACTCATGAGCTGTTTTGAAGTGGGGCATGGGTTGCTGTGAAACCGTGACAGGGGTTTTGGGGTTGACAGCTCACAGCTCAAGGTAGGGGAATGTGGGTTTTCATGGGGTATGGGTGTCTGGCTTGGGTTTCTAGATATGCGGGCCAGTGGTACAGGGGGCTATGAGGCATGGTTTTATGGGGGGAGCGTGTTGTTTTCGGTTTGGTTGGTGATGGGGCACGGCTTGCTGTGGCACACAGCTTCGGGTCAGGGACACTCTCCCTCACACAGCATGGGAAAATTTATGGAAAACTGTTCAGACATATAAAATTCACGTTTGCTCTATCATGGGTTGGTGTTTTATGGTGTTTTTGGTGAGTTTTGGGGGCTGAGAGCTCATGTGTTATGGTGACTTGGGGTTGGTAGGTATGGAAACGGACACAGCAAACGAAGGGTTTTGTTAGGAAGTGGACGTTTTTGGGGACATGGAGGCTTGAGGAAGAAAGTGTACACAAAAGTGGAATGCAATGGGGGATAAACTTTCAGGAACTTACCAGAGGAAGGGGTTGGAACACGCACGGTTGGAGGACGGACATGTCGGTAGGTCAAGGGGGGTCAGGAGGAACACTTATACGGAACGAAGAAACAAACAGACTGGTTCCTATTCAAGGGGGTATGAAAGGGGAGCTATAGAGGGAACTTGAACAAGGGTTGGAATTTGCAAGATAAGGGGGATTTGCATGCATACATACATACATACATACATACATACATACATATATACATATATACATACATGTGTGTGTGTTTGTGTCTGTTTGTCTGTATGTGTCTGTGTGTGTGTGTGTGTGTGTGTGTGTTTGTGTCTGTCTGTCTCTCTGTCTGCCTGTCTGTCTATGTGTGTGTGTGTGTGTGTCTATGTATGTATGTATGTATGTATGTATGTATGTACATATGTATGTATGTATGTACATATGTATGTACATAACATTGTATGTATGTATGTATCTCTAGTATGTATGTCTAGTATGTATGTATGTATGTACACACACACACACACAAACACACAAACACACACACACACACATAGACAGACAGGCAGACAGACAGACAGGCAGGCAGACAGACAGACAGACAGACAGAGACAGACAGACAGACAGACACAGACAGACGCACAGACGGACTGTCTGAGACAGACAAACAGACAGACCGACAAACAGACAGACAAACAGACAGACAGACAGACAGTACAGATAAACAGACAGTGGTTCCAAGTGCTTGGACTGTCGTTCGCGCCGGCGTCGCTTTCTTCTGCGTTCGCTTTTGGCAACCCTCTTCTTTTGAAAGCTGGTAAGGCTCGCCTCTGTCGTGCCCCACGTCTGTTCTTGGTACATAAGCGTGCTCGGTTTCATCTGAAGTGCCGCCAGCCATCCTTCCTTGAGGGCTGCGTGAAGTTGTTTGGGGGGGGGGGGGCGGATCAGTGTTGTTATAAGTATGAGTCTCGATCCAATCTTTAATAACCTCGAGGGCCAGGCGTCTTCGTTTGTCACCTGCTGAGACAGACAAACAGACAGACAAACAGACAGACAAACAGACAGACAAACAGACAGACAGACAGACAAACAGACAGTACTAGTAAAAAGTTCCTACAGTAATTTTTTCCAAACCCACCTATGAACTTCACGGGCAGTGGCATAACGGGCCATGCCCAACTCCCGTTTTCTTTCCCGGTTGACCGCTTTCTTAACCCTTCGTCCGTTACACAACTTATACGAGCGATATATATAATCGCTTTTGCTGCGCAAGCTTGCAAAATCCTCATTTCACAGCACACACAACATGAGCTTTTCCCCTCTCTCCTAGGTCTTTGTCTTAAAAAAACACAAGACCTAGATGGTGCATGTTATTATATGTATGATGTGTGTGAATATGCGTGAATATGCTTGAAGATGGTAGGCATGAGGCGTGGTTATGCTATAATGATGTATATGTGGTGTGTGTATTTTGCTTTCCACCCTTTTTCTCTGCACCACCACCCAAGCAAAAAGACATCTAAAAGATGGGTGGGTGGGTGAAATTATTCAAAAAACGACCAGAAATTTGCTCTACGCACTTTTGTGCTGGAGCGAAAAATCAAATCTGAGGGTGAAAGGGTTGTCTTTCTAAGTTTCAAAATTTTGGGGCGGGAACTATTTGGGGCGGGAACAATAGTTCCCGCTTAATTTATTACCGTAAATAACACTGCAGCGTTCACTTTTCAGTCTCCCTTACGACCCACCCACTGATATTTGTGAAATGACGCTTTTGCTGCGCAAGCTTGCAAAATCCTCATTTCACAGCACACACAACATGAGCTTCTCCCCTTACTTTCCCCACATTCCATGCTCTTATCGCCCCCTCCCTAAACAGTTCCTCTACTTCCCCTCTACCCTCAGCCTCCGTTACTGCTACAAAATTACCTATTTCTGGCGGCCATCCCTCAAATTCCATGGGTGGAAGTGATGGGGGAACAGGGGCCGGCAAGGTGCTACTTGGTGGCAGAGGCGATCCCGGTGGGAGTGATGGGGGAACAGGGGCCGGCAAGGTGCTAGTTCGTGGCAGAGGGGATCCCGTTGCGGCTTGGGAACTAGACGACGATGACGCCGCCAACGCCGCTGGGGGCGTATCTTCTATCTACAGGTAGATGGCCAGATAGATAGATAGATAGATAGATAGATAGATAGATAGATAGATAGATAGATAGATAGATAGATAGATACCTGAAGGCCGGTGCTCGCTGCCTCCGCGCTCACCGCACCATTGACCTACATTAATATTTTACATAGACAGCTAACTAGCTATATATATATATATATATATATATACTTTACATATATATATACATATATATATATATATATAATATACCTGAACACCGCCGCTGGCTGCCTCCGCGCTCGCCACACCCTCGCTGCCCTATTTTACACAGGTAGATAGCCAGCTTGATAGATAGATAGATAGATAGATAGATAGATAGATAGATAGATACCTGAAGGCCGGTGCTCGCTGCCTCCGCGCTCACCGCACCATTGCCCTATATTAATATTTTACATAGATAGATAGGTAGCTAGGTATATATATATATCATTTATGTGGAATAGACAGGTCTATATGGTATATCATAAAATAAGCCTTAGATACATAAAAAAACGACATACGACATATCAAAAACAGACATTGAAAAATATCAAAACACACAAAGAGGTAAAACAAAATATAAAAAAATGAATACTAAGCACTCTTTTGCCAAAATGACGACAAAAAACATATTTTACTATCATAAAATATATATATAAATTTCATTTATATGTTTTTTGTCGTCATTTTGGCAAAAGAGTGCTTAGTATTCATTTTTTTATATTTTGTTTTACCTCTTTGTGTGTTTTGATATTTTTCAATGTCTGTTTTTGATATGTCGCATGTCGTTTTTTTATGTATCTAAGGCTTATTTTATGATATACCATATAGACCTGTCTATTCCACATAAATGATCAGAACACAAGACCCCACAAAAAGGGGAAAGTATCATTAAATATTTATTTTTTTTACATTAAGAAAAAATATAAACAAGTCTATTATATAACATACGACCCAGCGGACAACGGCGGGCGATAACCGAAGCATACGACCCGCAGAACAACGGGGGCAGACACGAGCGCGAGCGAGTGGCGGGGGGGGGGGGGGGGTAATAACCGAAGCAGACCAAAGCAACAACAAAGCAACCACGGGGCAGAATGTGGAACGAGAACGATAAAAAATTTATCAAGCAGTTGAATGTAGCAGACACAGAGCAAAAAATATATAATGTGGTGTCTGAATTTTTCACGAGTGATGCGAAGCCGTCTAAAGCCTTCCATAATGCTATATTGTTATTATTTAGTAAAACAACAACAGAGGACGAAGCACTGAATGCGATGAAAATTATTTATGCGAAATATGCCATTATTTACCCGAATACGACTTCAAGGAGGCAAAGACTGAGCGAAGTAAGAACGAGGGCAATAAAACCAAACCAGAGCAAAAAAATATATGAGATGTCTAAATTAGATAAATACTTTAATATCAATGAAGACGAACGGATAAAAATTGTTGAGGGATACAAAAAGGATGTAAAAGCAAAAAACGAGCAAAAAATACAGATTGATGTGCGGGAGGTAATGGCGAAAATGAACGAGATGATTTTAAGCGACGACCCGTATTTAAAACTGCTTGCTTTGATGTTAGCGACGGGAGCCCGTCCAGTTGAGATATTTGCAAAAAATACATATGAATTAATACCAGATAAGCCGAGTTGGCTAAGAATTAACAACTTAGCGAAAAAGAGAGAGGGGCAGAAGAAGAACTGGACAGAGAGGCCTGTAATTCTATTTACTCCCGAATTTACAATGGAGAAAATTGAAGCAATAAGAAACCACTTTAAGAAAAAGGGGGCGGTTATAATCAATGACGACGGGCAACTGGCGAAAGATAAAAACAATGAACTAAACAAACGGATAATTAAAGTTTTCCCGTGGCTTGCTAATTACACACAGAGGAGCAGTATGTTAAGAAAATTATACGCGAGCCTTTCATATACAAATTTTGCAGACCCGAGAACAACAAATTTCAACACGTGGGTAAGTAATGTATTAGGGCACGGGGATTTATTAACGAGTTTTTCGTATAGTTGGGTAAATGTAGCAGACCCGCGGGAGATGATGGAAGAAGGCCTTAAAACCGAACTTGAGGAACTACGAAGAAAAATTGATTTATGTTTAAATATCAAAGGGGCAGAAAGTGAAGACATAGAGGACGACGACGCGTTGGAGATTGACGGCAAATATAAGCACTTAGGAAAGAAAGCGAGCAGAGCAGAGAAAAACGAACTACTTAATAAAATTTACAACGACTACGGGGGCAAGATAACGAACACGAAACTGAGGCAAATTAGCGGTATAGGTGCTATTATCGTAAATGAGTTTATCAAAGCAAAAAAGACGGAGCAGACAACAGAGACGAAGGATACGACAGAGACGAAGCAGACAGAGGTAAAAGAGCCTGCGGGTTTTAAGTTGATAGACGAAAACGGCAAAAAACAACCAATACGAAAAAGTGCGAGGCTCAAGAGCAAATTAAAAGATAAATAAAATCTCTTTGAAAGTGTGGCGGGGTTGCCCCCCCCTTTTGGTTTTTCTTTTTTTTTGTTTGTAAATTAATAACATTCTATAATAACAATGTGCTTAAAGCACAGATTATACAGAGGACGGGGCGGAGACGTCCATCGGTGCGGGTAGGGCGGGCGGTTTAATCTTTGAGGCGACACGGGCGAGGGCGTCGTCAAAATCTACTCCAGTATTAATCAAAGTAATGACATTATTATAATGAGGTCGTTTGAAGCCTTCTATTTTTCGGTGCCCCCCTTGCTCAATCCATTTTTTAAAGAGGTTCAACTGAGCGGTAATATGTTCCTGTCGCTGGGTCAATTCCTTAGAAATATTAATGTCTTCATTCAATTCAGTAGCCTCTTTAAGAGCCTTTTTAAAGGCTGATAATTCTTGTTCTTTTTTAGTCTTTTGGTTTTGTAAAGAGGCTATTTTATGATTAAAGGCTTTAATATCTCCTTCGGCTTTTTCAATTCCTGCTTTTATCTCGTCCGCGTCAGTCATACGCTTACGTCGCTTAATTCGCCGTTCCACGTCTTCATTAGTTTCGGGAGCATTCCGCGGGATTAGTCTTCGGCTGTCGGCCATCTGGTCTGCTTTTGTCTCTGGGACTGCGGGACGACGGGAGCAAAAGGGCGACGGGAGCAAAAAAGCAAAAAAATTGGTGGCGCGGTAAAAGGGCAAACGAAATTATTTTATTTTGTCGCTGTGGTGGCGCTCGTAATTATCAGGTCAATATATGGCTTTATGCTGTCCATGTAGGCGTATAAAACACTCTCGTATTCGTCATACATAACTTTATATTTTTCAGTGTTCGGCAGTTGTTGGAGGTTCTCCTTTATCTTAATCAATTGCGCGTATGTGTCGGGGTGTGTTGCTGTTAAGTAATTACCAATTTGAGAAATATTCTGTAATGTTTCCTGTGGGGTTGCTGGGGTGGTTATAATTTCGTTTAAGTAGTCGTTAAGCCTTTTTCTAAATGTTAAAGTGTCATGGTGTGTGTGAGTGCGGGCGGTGTGTATTACTAAAGCATTTTTAGATTTGTAAGTCAGTATATTGACTTTGTCGGCATCGCATACGGGACACTTTGACATGTTATAATTCTATAATATATTTTTTTAAGCATGACTTACTACAAAAAAGGTCTATCATATGGAGCAAGCCCGCATCATATACGTAATAAATGTCTTCATCTACAAAAGCAAGAGACAATCCGCAGTTAACACATAGGTCTGTATTATCATAAACGATATCGCCATATACAAAGTCTTTGATATGTGCTTGTAAGTCCAACGGCAATTTGGCCACGATATCTGTCATTCAGTCCACCGCAGTCGGGCGCGGGCGGTTGCTTAATTATCCCATGAGGCATATTCTTATTTCTTTTTTTCGTTATAAACTTCGTCATAAAAATATGACGATTTTATATAACATCGTCATTGATTAATACTAAGGCCTATTTCATTATAATTACTCTTACTATTGATTATATATAATATATATAATATATACTAACTATTAAAATAAAGGTATAAATAATATATAACAAGGCTTACTATTGATATGACGATATGACGATGTTCCGCAACATTTCTTTCATACATGAAAAAATCTTTTTTATAAAACACATGATCTGACTTGTTAAGGATATATGATGCTCACACTATTTTTTAGATCTATATTTTTTATATACGGAGAATTTGTTTTGCGGAAGATCGTCATATCGTCATAGTTAATACGAAGGCCTATTTCATGGATTTGACCGCTATTAATATATCAAATTTTGATGATTTTTTCAAAAATATGACGAAGTTTATAA
>WBZZ01003939.1:60000-62500 GCA_019918135.1 Paulinella micropora
AAAGTCTACTACTACTACTACTACTACTACTACTACTACTACTACTACTACTACTACTACTACTACTACTACTACTACTACTACTACTACTACTACTACTAGGCCTAGGCCTTCGGTTTAATGAAGTTAACAATTTAACCTCTGGTCGATCCATACAAATCGTTAGCTCAAGAGCTATTGACTTAACTAGATGGTGACCTACGTCTCAAGTTATTAAGGTAATGAGAAATTATCAAAATATTAAAGTATTAAAATAAAATGACTAAGATGAAAAATATTAAAATAAAATAAAATAATAATAATAATAATAATAATAATATAATAATAATAAAATAGTAATAACAATAATAATAAATATATATGGAATTAACAAATATATATATATGTATATATATATTAATATATATATATATATATATATATATATATATATATATATATATATGTATTTATATATATATATATATATATATATATATATATATATATATATTAGATTAATCTTTTATGAAGTCAAAGTAAAGTTCTAGTTCAGTGAGGAACGAAAAAGAAAAAAAAAAAAAAAAAAAAAAAAAAAAAAAAAAAAAAAAACAGAAATATATATAATAATATAATATATATATGTTGAAAGAGTTATATTCTCACTCAGTACTATATATTATATATATACATAAATATATATAATATATATATTTATATATATATGTTGAAAGTGTTATATTCTCACTCAGTACTATATATAACGGTGGCACTCGCAAAAGCTGGTAGACACGAGGTGACTCCCCAAGGGGGTTTGGCCAACCACACTCCGGCTTAGGATGTGATCAACGCTGAACTTGTCCCACACTCAGGTATCATCTGATGATGAGGTGTCCAACGCCCTCTTTAGGCCCGTAGGAAGTGTCAGGATTCTTGCATCCTTAAGAGATATGCTTTGAGTTCCTTTTTGAATTCTACTTTGTATGAGATATCTCTTAGGTGCTCTGGCAGCTTATCCCATTGTGCTTGTGCTGCTCTGCTGTATTGACCCGTCGTTGAGTCGTTGTACATGTGTTTCTTTGATGACCGCCTAGTGTTGTAGTTATGAACAGCTGTGATTGGTCGGATATTGTTGTAGTGAAGGGGAAGGAAAGCCTTGAAGGCTGGGTAAATAAGGGAGTGTGCATCCATGCATACGCTGTACTTATACATGTTAAGTATGTTGAGTAAGCGTAGTTTGGCAAAAAGAGGCTTGGTAGGTGTTCTCCATGATTTGAGACATATCAGACGGACTATACGTTTTTGGATGATAATGAGTGGATGTATAATGGTGTTGTAGTCATCAGATCCCCATATAGAGATACCATACATAAGTAGGGGGTATACATGTGCATAGTAAAGTTGGAGGAGGATGTGAGTGGGAAGTAGGCTGTTCACATAACGAAACATTTGGACGAATGGTTGAAGGCGGAATATAATAGATTGTATATGTTCACGGAAGGACAGGTTGCTTTGGATGATTGTACCTAATACTTTTACCTTTCGTTCTTGTTGGAGCCTCTTGCCGTCGATAGTCAAGTCGAGCTGCACCTTCTGTTCGTGCTTGTGGAAGATAGTGTAGGTGGTTTTGGTGGGGTTGGGTACTAGGTTATGTCTGTAGAAATAGTTGACAAGGTTCGTTGTATCAGTTTGTGCTTGCTCTTGGAGTTGTTCTTTATTCTTAGCAGCAATGATAAGTGTGGTGTCATCTGCGTATGCAAAGACTGTCCCGTGTGTTAGTGAAAGTATAATATCATTGATGTATAGAATGAAGAGCGTTGTTGAGAGTGTGCTACCTTGCGGGATCCCATGTGTGATCTTGCGTGGATAAGAACGAGCATATTGGGTAAATACTGTTTGGTATCGTTTTGTGAGGTATGATTTAAAAAAGGTAGTGGTGTTATCGCTAAAATTTATATTATTTCGTAGTTTATGGATCAGTGTTTCATGATCTATAGTGTCATAGGCTTTCGATAGGTCAATAAATAGAGCAAGTACATACCTTCCTGGGCCTTTGAGGTTTTGGATGTGATTTAAGATGGTTTGTGTAGTGATTGTTGTGTTCGAGTGTGGTCGGAAGGCGTATTGAGTTCGGGAGAGGATGTCGTACCTGGTAAGGTGGGCCATCAGTTGCTTGTTGAGTATAGTGTCAAAGACCTTAGCAATAATCGGCAGTAGCGAGATAGGTCTGTAATTCTCAGGCAGCGTTCTATCTTTAGCTTTATATATTTCAATAACTTTAGTTATTTTTAGTGCATCAGGGTATTGGTTATGTTCTATAGCTTTATTAAAGAGCGTTGTTAATATCGGGGCAATGTACTTTGTAAGGTCTTGCATGATGGCTGGTTTTATTTTGTTTATATCTTCTGCTTTGTTTCTGTTAATTGCTTTCAGTGTATCAACTACATCATCCTGCAAAATGCGTTTGAGTGTAAAGGGAGGCAGTTTTCTCTGCGTTAGGTCTATTTCCTCTTCTCTGACT
>WBZZ01003939.1:82500-117500 GCA_019918135.1 Paulinella micropora
ACAGAATCATTTCGAAAAAATACTCGTTAATGATGACTTGGTACTTTCTGTTGTTGTCTCTCATCGTACCGCCTTTGACTTTGAAACTAAATCGATAAAAGTTTGACAGAATGCTTTCATGTTCATTCTTCATATCTTGTGTATCCAAGTTTCGTATCGATTTTTTGTGCCCCCCAGGTCTGTTCCTTGTGAAGCGCAACAATCTGCATGGGGACCTTGGTGCGATCAAAGATTGCTGCCTCAGTGAAGAAGATCAGGATCCAGCGCTCATAAATCGTCTTGCTTTGAAGCGTCTTCGTTTTCTTTCCTTGCCACGCGTTTCTCAGAGCGAAGTCATTCTTGACTTGATGCGGTCCAATCGTAACAAGAAAAGCAACAGAAAACAGCTTGAAACTGCTCTCATTACGCAATTTCCTTTCTGCCACCTTTGCGCACGACATGTATACGGATTGAGCGAGTACAGCTGGAACGTATAGAATAACCTCAGCTTGAGAACCCCCAACGCAAGGAAACTTTACCGAAGCGACATTGACACGCAAAAGGATGGTCTAAAGACCATGTTCTTTTCCAAGTTCCTGGACGATCTCATGGTACATACGTCAGCTCACTTGGAACGTATTCATTTCTCAAGAACAATTTTGTTTAGTGACAGAGCAACCTCTCTAAGCATTACGCAGTATTTTTTTTTTACTTTCTGTTTGATGTTGATCATCTTTTCTATGATATTGAACTAATATCATTGAAAACTTTTAACTAAAACTGCATTGCATGACAGTACCAAAGTGTCACAGTAGCAGTTCTGCATGTAAATGTAACAATCAACAGTCTGTTGTTGCTTTTGTTCTGCACAGCATGATCTGGGGGAGAAAGATCCAGCATCCGAGAAGGTTTACTTGCCATACGACACCAAGCATGCATACTGAAAGACTGCAATCAAAGAAGCGGCCATTGAGCACCCGGACCTGGATTGGCAGAAAAGTAGGGACCTTTTCTACAAAATCTGGAACGGAACCAAAGTCAGACACTCAAGGTTCAAGCAGCTACACATCTTAAAGAATCTCCCTGTCAATAAATGCAAGCAATTTGATCACAGCTACAAGAAGCTGACCGAAGCGGAGACTCTTGCTCAATTGCAAAAAATCCGTCAGGAAAGATCGGCTCCTTTCCAGGAAGTGCGTGAGGAAAGACGAGTTTATGCTCACCACAAGAGCTTAGCGTTGGCAGGCCCAACACGCTACGCTAGCTTGAACATCGACGGCATGGACCAGGCCAAGACCGCGGTTCCTTACGCAGAAGGGAAGCGTGAGCGCAACGAGAACCACGGGAACGCGAGTACAGCGGCGAGAGTGATTGCTGTGGTTGTTCATAGTAAAGGCACTCTCTGCTACGTCGCCCCAGCTGACATCCCGCACACTGCAGATACCACCACGACAGTCTTAATGGATTCTTTTCGTTTCCTTGCGGATTCCACCGGGAGACTGCCGCGCAATCTCTTTCTCCAGATGGACAATACAAACGCAGACAACAAGACCCATTCTCTGCTTGCTTGGGCTGCTTCCTTGGTGCAGTGCGGTCTTTTCAAAACTGTTGAGGTCAGTTTTCTTCCTGTCGGACACACCCACGCGGATGTGGACCAGAGGTTTTCTTTCTTGATTTCTTCGTCGCTGTCCAGTCCATACCTACCACGAACTAGCCAAGGCTTGTGAAAAAGCACTCCCCGACGACTGTATTTACAGTTGCGTGTTGAAACGATGTTGGATCGTGAAATTCAAACGGTTCTATGATTGCGATTCCACCAGGGCTGTGCAACGTTTCAACCCGAAGATTTTTGCAGGATCCAGAAACATTCACGGGTTTAGGTTGACATCAAAGACAAAGACGACAACGGTGTCGTTTGGTTGTATACCAAGGATTGGCTTCGCATGCACGATTGGGTTCGCAGCCAGGACAAACTCATGCTCAGGCTCCCAAGCAAACTATTCTTCGTTCCGCCGCAGCCGCTTCCTCACCGTGAAATCTGTAACATCATTCCGCGATGCGACAAGAGCTGAATGTACAACAGCGTGTCGTGCAGTACCTACCTACGTTTGAGAATATCTCGGACGACGAGGACTCGCTCTCCGATGTTTCCGACAACGACGTCGATGATGTCTATGATCGTCATGCTTCCGCTGGTGAAGGTATACGTACTGTAGTACGAGCAAAAAAACGTCGTGCTGACTTAAAAACACTTGCCTATTGGTTGAAAGTGCGTCGTCGTCAACGAGATCTCCACGAAGGTGCTTGCTCCGTGTGCCTGAAATTGACCAGCAGTCGCCAGGAGATCAATACCAACAGCAAACTGCCACAGGATACTCGCAAAGCCAACATTGCACAAAAGGAAAAACTGCAAAAGGATTTGATGAAACACCTTCCAACAACCTCTTGTACTGCGAATCTAGATGAAGAAAATTGTAGCAGAAGTACGATGACTGGATGAAAACTAACGTTTATGCGGGCGATATGACTAGAAGGTATGTATGTATGTATGTATATATTTATGTATGTATGTGTATATTTATGTATGTATGTGTTTGTGTATGTGTATGTATTATGTATGCATGTATGTAAGCATATATGTATGCATGCAATGCTATGTGTGTATGTATGTATGCATGTATGTATGCATGTATATATGTATATATGTAGTATGTATGTATGTATGTATGCATGCATGTATGCATGCATGCTTGCATGCTGTATGTATATATACGTATATTTTATGTACGGTAGGGTCTGGTTACAGATACTAACACAAGAACTTACCAACTTCGTGGTGCTTCACGTCGCGATGCGGACGAATATTGCAGAGCTGCGCGATGTTAGTATCAAAGACAGGTACCTAAGTTCGCAGCCAACAACAATCCTTTTTATGAATTTCTGTCCATAAAGCATGTACACGAATTGTTAATCCTGGATCAAGCGTCAAAAGAGATTATGACTAATAATTTCTCTATGCGACCCCACAATGCAGTAGTTTTTACTGGATTTGATCATTTGCATGAGTCCCAGGAAAATTTGATCATTTCCTAAGTAAATACAGACAAGGTAGTTGGGTGCATACCTAACTATTTAAATTACATAGATTCATTTGGGAAAGGGCTGACTGACCTTGCCGGACGAATCCCTTCTTCTGGTGGAGCCACCAGAGACGACACTCTACAGCATAAAACAGACTAACATGCCAAAACCCAAGAATGATGATCTGAAATGATTCTGTATTACAGCTTTCGTTTCAATTTGTTGAATGTTTCATTTTGAAATGCTTCTGGTGAGCATCAGCATCTCATCAATGTTTTCAACACAGTCAAGGCGAATGCACAGGCAGCGAAGTACATGAGCAGTGATATAGAGATATATCAAAAAAATGCAAGCGCTTTGTATGAGGCTGCTAAGGAGCACAATATGTCTTCCGCTAGCTACAGTACAATCACTGCTGCAAGAACCAAGAAACACAAACGATGCAAAGTTGTCTATTTGAGTTACGGGACCTCAAAACCCAACCGCTCTGTGGCAAAGTAACAAAACAGAATGCTGAAAGCAATGTATGAATTCCAGGAACACACTTTTCTAAATCTTACAGTTTCAACCTTCTCTCTCTCTTCCTCCTTTCCTCTCTCTCTCACGCACTCACTCACTCTCTCACTCTCTCACTATCTAACTATAATAACAATAATAATAATAATAATAATAATAATAATAATAATAATAATAATAATAATAATAATAATAATAATAATAATAATAATAATAATAATAATAATAATAATAATAATAATAATAGTGCTTCTCTGTCAATGGCTGATGCATTTCTGCACATGCGCCTCCATCGTCTCACCCGTGAGGGGAGTACGAAGAATTGACGATAGGCTCTAATGACACCCCCGCAAGGGCAGTTCCAACACTTCCAGACGGACCGGTATGTTCAATGAAAATACTGGTCCAGACGGACCGGTATGTTCAATGAAAATACTGGTGGCACCGACGGGAATCGAACTGGCGACAGGGCCCAGATGGTAGAACTTGACCACTGGGCTATCACGGTGTCAATAATAATAATAATAATAATAATAATAATAATAATAATAATAATAATAATAATAATAATAATAATAATAATAATAATAATAATAATAATAATAATAATAATAATAATAATAATAATAATAATAATAATACTCAGATATAGTAAATCTGCCTTGGAGTGTTGACTGTGACATATTTGAGGGAAATCCCGATGAAAAAATCTAGTAACACTTGCTAAACAGAGTTCCAGCTCAATGGCCTCAAGGCGTTAAACTGTGACGCCAACTCATAACCCTTTGCTGGTAGATGCTGGGGAGGAGGGTCGTTGCGCGCGTAAAAGATCTTAAACTCCGCATATGCTGGTTGATAGCCCAGGACCCAGCAGACACCAGATTGTTATGGGTGGGGTTTCGAGGCAGCTCTAGCAACCGCGCTTGGTGTATGCACTTGCACATTCGGTGACGTCTTGCAAGAGGTTGCTGGGACTGCGGAATAACCTCGGCTTAGTGCAGTCTTGCCCTCAGGAGCTCCATCGGTGGCCCCGATCATCAGGCGAGAGACTGACACGGGGGGGTGGAGGACCTCGAACAAGGGTATTGGAGGCTTATGTCCGTTGAGGATATGCCATTAGCTGCATCAGTACGCCTCAGATATAATAATAATAATAATAATAATAATAATAATAATAATAATAATAATAATAATAATAATAATAATAATAATAATAATAATAATAATAATAATAATAATAATAATAATAATAATAATAATAATAATAATAATAATAATAATAATAATAATAATAATAATAATAATAATAATAATAATAATAATAATAATAATAATAATAATAATAATAATAATAATAATAATAATAATAGTGCTTCTCTGTCAATGGCTGATGCATTTCTGCACATGCGCCTCCATCGTCTCACCCGTGAGGGGAGTACAAGAATTGACGATAAGCTCTAATGACACCCCCGCAAGGGCAGTTCCAACACTTCCAGACGGGCCGGTATGTTCAATGAAAATACTGGTCCAGACGGATCGGTATGTTCAATGAAAATACTGGTGGCACCGACGGGAATCGAACTGGCGACAGGGCCCAATAATAATAATAATAATAATAATAATAATAATAATAATAATAATAATAATGATAATAATAATAATAATAATAATACTTCCTCTAAGGCATACTGATGCAGCTGATGGCACGATCGGTTTCCGGACATGAGCCTCCATGCCCTTGCTCGAGGTGCTCCATCCCCACCTAGTCAGTCTCTCGACTGATTATAGGGGCCACCGATGGAGCTCCTGAGGGCAAGACTACACTAAGCCGAGGTTATTCCGCAGTCCCAACATTTTTATTTTGCCGCATGTGCAAGTGCGTACACCAAGCATGGTTGCTAGAACTACCTCAAAACCCCACCCATAACAATTTGGTATCCGCTGGGTCCACGGGCTATCAACCGGCATAGCGGAGTTTAAGATCTTCGACAGGCGCCCAACGACCCTCCTCCCCAGCATCATCCACCAAATGGTTTTGAGTTGGCATCACAGTTTAACGCAGTAAGGCCATTGGGCTGAATAATAATAATAATAATAATAATAATAATAATAATAATAATAATAATAATAATAATAATAATAATAATAATAATAATAATAATAATAGTGTTTCTCTGTCAATGGCTGATGCAAATCTGCATATGCGCCTCCATCGTCTCACCAGTGAGGGGAGTACGAAGAATTGAAGATAGGCTCTAATGACACCCCCGCAAGGGCAGTTCCAACACTTCCAGACGGACCGGTATGGTCAATGAAAATACTGGTGGCACCGACGGGAATCGAACTGGCGACAGGGCCCAGATGGTAGAACTTGACCACTGGGCTATCACGGTGTCCAATAATAATAATAATAATAATAATAATAATAATAATAATAATAATAATAATAATAATAATAATAATAATAATAATAATAATAATAATAATAATAATAATAATAATAATAATAATAATAATAATAATAATAATAATAATAATAATAATAATAATAATAATAATAATAATAATAATAATAATAATAATAATAATAATAATAATAATAATAATAATAATAGTGCTTCTCTGTCAATGGCTGATGCGTTTCTGCACATGCGCCTCCATCGTCTCACCCGTGAGGGGAGTACGAAGAATTGACGATAGGCTCTAATGACACCCCCGCAAGGGCAGTTCCAACACTTCCAGACGGGCCGGTATGTTCAATGAAAATACTGGTCCAGAAATAACCGGTATGTTCAATGAAAATGCTGGTGGCACCGACGGGAATCGAACTGGCGACAGGGCCCAGATGGTAGAACTTGACCACTGGGCTATCACGGTGTCCATATAATAATAATAATAATAATAATAATAATAATAATAATAATAATAATAATAATAATAATAATAATAATAATAATAATAATAATAATAATAATAATAATAATAATAATAATAATAATAATAATAAATATCTATGTATCTATTGTTTATTAATTTGTGTTTCTATCTTTCTCTTGCTGACAGTTTTGCCAATCTCAAGAGGATCGTGGCAAGGAAAGACTCACATCAAATTCTGCGGACCTCGATTTTCGTGCTCCAGTGGTTTGATTTACAATGCTGCTGCCTGCCAGATAAACAGAAATTATCTTTTCTACCACTGATGGAAGAACTGTTTTCTGTCCAAATTGAAACAAAGAGACACAGGCAATCAGATGCTGTGATTATGGATGCAATGAAGTTTTTGTACAGCAGCAAGAGCATGATGACAGTTGAACAACTCATGTCACATGTGTTCAACAAAGTGAAGCACTGCCTTGCATGGAATTCTACGAAAAAACTCATATTTACGTTTGATTACCAGGACGAACAGGAATCGCGTCGCAACATAAAATATAGTAGTAAGTTATAGACAACCAAGGGACAACTACAAGACGACAGTCTTTGGGAAGAGCGCTTTTTGCAATGCAGGCAAAGGAAAGAAAAACTGATTCGATATATAGAAAAGAAGTTGCTGGAAGGGAGCAGTCGGTTACAGCTGAGAGAAGACAAACGAGTCATATTCGTTGTGGGAAACAACAGCATACCTATTATCATCACAAGACAAACAGCGAGTCGAGCAGCAGATTCTGACCAAGCATCTATTCATAACGAAGGTGATTCTCTGGCTTTTACGCACGCAGAAGCATTTTATGCGAGGCACGGCAAATATACGACTGGCAGAACTTAACATCAATGAGAAATTTATTGAAATCAGACAAGCGGCTGATGCCATAACAACAGCCTTGATGCAGAGAGGCTTGACGCAACATCAACCAGAGACCATAGCTGCACTTTACATACTTAGTTGCTGTGACTACACGTGCAAACTACGAGGTTTCTCTCTATCTCTGTCTCTCTCTCTCTCTCTCTCTCTCTCTCTTTCTCTCTCTCCCTCTCTCTCTCCCTCTCTCTCCGTCTCTCTATCACTCCCTCCCTCCCTCCCTCCATCTCTCTCTCTATCTATCTCTTTCTTTCTCTCTCTCTCTCTTTCTCTCTCTCTCTCTCTCTCTCTCTCTCTCTCTCTCTTATACATATATATATATACATATATCCCATGCATGTATGTATGTCTGTCTGTCTGTATGTATGTATGTATATATATGTATTATGTATTGTATATAGGTGGAACAAAGTGTAACTGGTTCGAAAGCTTTCTAGCGCACCTTGACTTGGTTACTCGCGTCTCACCTATTGTCACAAAACACAACGGGTATCTTAGAATAAATCAAGATGAGGTAGTGAGATTACTATGTGTATTGTTTTTCGAGACAGCCCAGGACGTCATCGTCATCGAGTTAAATCAGAAGGACAAATTCATAGAGTTGTGATGGAAAAGAACACAAACGAACTATCCTGATGACTCTACTGTTGAATGGCATCGTCTAATTTACGAGGGGATGTGCGCAGAGCTTACAGATTGATTAAAATCTAGAGATCCAGTCTTGTGATATTATCGGGTTCCATAGCTCTAGAGCGGAGTAAGTCCTCCAGATGTGAGGCTCAGCATGCAAAGAGCACATTGACACAGACGAATTTCCTGAAGCAAGTGGCTGGAAATGGAATGAAGACTTGCAGTGTTTGGAATAGCAGTATGATAATGCGCAAATCATTGCAGAAATTCAGGAAAATGTACGAGAGCATAACACGTGCAAATATTCAAGGTATGGGATGGCTTCGTGTGAGGCAACGCATGTTCTTGCTTTAAAGTGTATAAACGACCATGCATTTTTGTAAGTAAGAAAAAATGTGGTTGTAGTGCAGCGGTTGTAACATGCGGCAACATGCCAAACAATGAAAAACAGGACGCAAACAACACTAATTCACACATAGAAAGGCAGCAGGCAGAAGAAAACGATGAGGATGAAGGAGAAGATTGTATGTATGACGACTCAGACACTGAGATGGCAGATCAAGACACACAAGACACAGAACAGCAGCCAGACTCTGAAGTGAGCAATGTTGTTTTTACTGCATCTAATATGGACACTACATCGCAAATGGAGCAGCCCGCACGTACCTCCGCACCAACACACTCGCAAATATTAGGAGAGTATTCTCCTATCACAAACATATATTTTCATGCATTACACTTCCTTTCATGGATGCACACACATATGGCTCAAGATCTTTTCCACAACTAGTGCAAGCTTCAACATCAACTGACCTCTCACGACAACACACAGCTGTTAGCAATGCTATCAGGAACACAAAATCACCAGCATTCAAATTTATCCAACAGTACTGCAGACCAAGACAAAGATTCCAAGCAGCAAATAACAGAACCAGACGGAGAGAAGAATAGTAAACCACGCAAGAGACAGAAAACCGCTCCTGCACTGGGTACTACAGAAAGACATTACGATAGCAAGGCACAGCCTCAGCAGCCAACAGAAATTGCACAAACGCAATAATCACAAGGAGATGACAACCAAGTGCATCAGCGACATGCATAAACTAAACACAAACAGACTGAAAAAAAGGAGTGAGCGCAAGTATCAGTAAGGTTGCCTAACCTGGGCAATGCATGCAACCTAAATGCTGTTTTGCAAGCTATGTTCAGGGCAGTTCAAGGGATTGAATTTGAAGGCGCAGCGTCACATCCACTTCTCCATGTGATCGGGTGCATGACAAAAGCAGAGGCTTTTCAGCAGCCTATGATCCAAGCACCTATTCAAACGCTACTAGCAAAGGTGAGACAAAAAATGAGAAGGCGTAGTGGCAGTCAAGAAGACGCACACGAAGCATTACTGCAACTATTAATTATCTAATCCTTTCGCGGTGCAAACAAAGTTGATCAAGCATTTATGTCAAGTCTAGGTAGGTTGGGTGAATTAAAAAAAATCAAATGTAGCAAATGCAACAAAGCAGTGATAAGACCATGCTCTGATGTGTGTACTGCATCGATTCTTTTGCAGATACCTTCTTCCGGAGTTACAAGCATCGTCGATGTGTTGACTACGTAACTGTCACCAGAGACCATGTCACAAGGCAATATCTAGAGGGCTTGTGGATGATTACGGAAAGAAGCTGAATCCAAATAACAAATAGTATGCACAGTGTTCAACATGCAATCTCCCAAACTACTAATACTGACACTCAAACGGTTCATGTTCACTGACGTAGCTCAAAAAGTTCACATTTCTGTATCTTTTCCAGAAATTTTGGATCTTGCGTCCTTTTGTAACTCAAACGGCCAGGATGCACCCAAGTACCAACTTGTAGCAATAATTTTACACATTAGCGAAGCGCATCACAACGGACATTACATAACTCTGGTAATGTTACAAGCATATTATTTTGATATCATTTCATCTATTATTTTTCTTTCGTCTCATTGTTATAATTAATTTTCCAGACTCTCTCTCCCCGTCCTTCTATCACAGACGCGCGTAGAGGCAGACGACTGGTACATGCACGACGACGAGAGAGTTTCCATATGGAAAGATCCCAAATCTGTACTTGTCCTCACAGCAGGGAAGGAAAATTTCAAATTCGGCGTACAAGCTTTTCTACCGAAAGTTGTAATATCACTAACTAACTATGTATTCAATTAAAATTTTTCTGTTTTCCAGTACATTAAATAAAATACAGTGAAAATTTGGAAATAAAAAGAAAATTATATTATTACTGGTAGTAGTAGTAGTAGTAGTAGTAGTAGTAGTAGTAATAGTAGTAATAGTAGTAATAGTAGTAGTAGTAATAGTAGTAGTAGTAGTAGTAGTAGTAAGAGTAAGAGTAGTAGTAGTAGTAGTAGTAGTAGTAGTAGTAGTAGTAGTAGTAGTAGTAGTAGTAGTAGTAGTACTACTACTACTACTCGTAGTAGTAGAAGTAGTACTAGTATAGTAGTAATAGTAGTAGTAGTAGTAGTAGTAGTAGTAGTAGCAGTAGTAGTAGTAGTAGTAGTAGTAGTAGTAGTAGTAGTAGTAGTAGTAGTAGTACTCGTTGTACTAGTAGTAGTAGTAGTAGTAGTAGTAGTAGTAGTAGTAGTAGTAGTAGTGTAGTAGTAGTAGTAGTAGTAGTAGTAGTAGTAGTAGTAGTAGTAGTAGTAGTAGTAGTAGTAGTAACAACAATAATAACAATAATAATAATAATAATAATAATAATAATAATAATAATAATAATAATAATAATAATAATAATAATAATAATAATAATAATAATAATAATAATAATAATAATAATAATAATAATAATAATAATAATAATAATAGACTTATCAGTCAATTGGCCTTTGATCCTGTCGGACATGTGCCTCCATTGGTAGCACGGGACCGTTCGGTGACGCGGCTCCGCTCCAAAGACTCGACTGGCAGTGCAATGTGCAAATGAGCGTGCTGTGCATGTGCAAGTGGGTGCAAGGAGTGAGAGGAGTTATCTGCCGAGAAGAAGTCCGCGACGCTGCGCTGACCTCCACCTACAACAGATCTAGCCAGACATTCTACCTGACTAGGCCTTCCCCTCCTTCTACCCACCTCCTGAACGACCGTGAGGTCGATCACCTCCTCCTCCTCCTCCGCCCCCTCTGCCTCCCTGGTCTGCGCCTCCAACTCCTCCCACTCCTTCCAGATGGTGGCAACAAACCTTCCTAACTCCTCCTCCACCTCTTCTGGGACAGGGATAAACAAAACGCCGAGCATCGCCGCCATCTTTTCATCCTCCCCCTTCAGCCATTCCTCTTTGAAGAGCCTCATCTCCTCCTCTGCCTCCCGCAGTTCCCTGTGATAAAGCCCTCCTCGATTCAGCATGAGGGGCTGCCGGGCTTGCGCCTCATCGATAAACTTAAACAGTGCCTCACGAGAGCTCGCAAACGTTGGGCAATGCAGCAGGAAGTGACGTAACGACTCGTTAACCTCAGTGCCACACAAGGCGAAACAGCTTGAGCAGTCCGGCGAGCATGAGCCAAATTTGGATCGGTAGAGGCGAAGGCGATTGTTGCAGCTCAACAATCGCCTTCTGATGAGGTTGTGACTTCCCCCCTCCAGCGCCCGCCAACGTGGGAAAGCAGAGCGGGAAGACATCTGGCTAAGCAGCACCCTAAGCCCATCAGAGGGCTTAGCCTGCCGCTCCCAGCCAGCTACTTCCTGCCGGACAGACCATTGCTTTACCACCTCGTTCCAGTTCGCCAGAGCGGCCCGCCAGTCCTTATCATCTACCGTGCCATCTTCGTTCACGACCCGCTTGAGCGCATCCAAGCCCTCCCGCAGCCTGTGATCTGCTAAGATCAAATTTTCCGTATCTTCCTTCCATTTGCACCGACCCGTGTTGTAAAGCCTGCGTGTTAGCGCTGTGTTGCCCAGTAACTCGATGCGCCCTAGGAACCGAAGCCGGGCCGCCTTGGCAAGGATGCTAAAACTCGGCGTGCGGCCTAAACCCCTGGTGATGCAGCCGCTTGTGCGCGTACCAACACCCAAGATGACCCGCAGGGGCGCTACCAACGCGCCCTCCAGCTTACTCAGCTTGTTGGCGCCCGGCAGATCCCAAAAAGCCGATGCGTAAAGCAACTTTGCGCCAACCATTTGCTGCCAATTCATCAGCCGAAGACGCGCTGGAACTTCATGGGCAATCTAGAGGGGGTAGCAGGCAGCCGTTCCCGCTACAGTGATTTCCGCCGCCCGCTTCGCTTGCGGTTTATCGGAGAGGGTGTCCGTGAGCAGAACTCCCAGGTATTTGTAGTGGTCGGTGACGTTGAGAACCTTGCCCCGGAACCTCACGCATGGGGGCGACTTTTTTGACTTGGCGTGCCCGTATATCGGCATGATTTCCGTCTTGCCCGGTTTCAGGTTGATTTCAAGCCGATAGTCCTCCACGAATGTCGCCACGACATTTACAATCTGTTGAAGCTCCGTGACACTATGCGCAATTACCGCAACGTCGTCGGCGTAAAGCAGGGTCCGTATGTCTTCGATGCGGTTGAGGTCCTCGATCTCCAACTCTTTCGCGATTCGGACCGTTAGCTCATCCATGAAGACGTTGAACAGCGACGGTGACAACGGCGACCCTTGCTGAACTCCCATCTCTTCCAGCACTTCACCAGTGAGTTCGCCATCGACTAGCACTCGCGATGACGTTCTTCGGTAAAAACGCCGCAGAATGCGATAGAACTTGCCCTGTACCCCCATCTGGGTTAGCCTCTGAAACAACCCGGCCCGCCAAACCGTAGGGAATGCCTTTCTCAGATCCACGAACAAAACGAAAGAACGGAGGCCAGCTTGTTGTCTAAGGCGCAGACGCTCCTTAAGGACAAAAATCTGGTCCCCCGTACTACGTTTTGGCCGGAACCCACCCTGCTCTGGGCGAAGCCTGCCCGGCTGATCGATGAAAGCCGTAAGCCTCGCCGCCATAAGGGACAGATACATCTTACCCAGACAGCTCAGAATCGCGATGTCTCTCCAATTTTCCGGATCGGTTGGGTCGCCTCCTTTTGGGATGTTGACGATAATCGCTTTGCCCCAGTCGCTGGGGGTGTATTCGCACGATTTCAACCAGTTGAAGAAGCGCACCAGAAAGCTCACAATCCGCGTGCCTCCGTACTTGAGCATCTCGTTCTTGATCTTATCCGGTGAGCACGCTTTGTGATTCTGGAGATTTTCCTGGCAGAGCTCCACTTCCTTCTCGGTGTAATCATAGTCCAGCGGGCCCGTCTCAGTCCGGATCTCCTCGGCTTGCGCCATGGCCTCGAATTGGTCGCGCAGGTTGTCGTTATACTGGAAGGTTTCGCGGGCCTTCCGCTCGGGCTCAATCCGCGCTGCTTCCTCATCAGAACCGACTTCCTCTACACATGCATCCTCCAAAAACTGGTTTTCTTTGGGGACCACCATACGTCGGCGGTATTCTTCCCATTCTTGTAGTTTTTCCCGGAGTGTGCATGCCAGAGTGCCATCGGGCTTCCGAACAGGAGCAGAAGCGTTCGACCGCCGAACCCCGCCCAAACGCTTTGACAGCTTCCAGTACGTGGCCATGGTAGCGCTCCTGAAGTTGGCAGCGGTGTCATTCTGGACCCGCTTCCACGCTTGCTCCTTCTTCTCCTTGCATAACCTTCTGACCGCCTTCCTCGCTTCTTTATATCTTTGCCAGGCCTCTCGGTTGGCCTCATTCCTTCGCCAGAGGCCGTATGCCTCTCTCCGTCGCGCAATCGCTTCCCTAAGACTCTCATCAAACCATGCATTAGTAAACCCTGGCCTAATCACCCGAACTCCCAAGACCTTCACGGCTGCGCCCGTGAAAGCTCGGACCACTAAGCTAGCGACCCTATCTACCTCCTGCTGAAGCTCATCCGGGTCCTCCACTGCTGATAGATCTGGGAGGCCATCTGGCAACAGCCCCGATATACCAGCTGCAAAGGTCTCGTCGTACTTCAACCTAAGCGTAGACAGCTCACTCTCCTTACCCTCAACTACCCTGCCTATCAAGCGCTCTGCCTTGAATGCTTTGTACCTCTTTACCTGCTTTTTGGGGGGTGGCTGTCCCCCCCAGACCAGTTCCGCCCACACAGCTTTGTGGTCGGTATCAAGGTCTACCTCGTCGACGCCGAAGCTTGCCTCCTCCGCCAGCTCGGAAGAGACGCAGATGTAATCCAGCAGATGCCTTCGTCCACCTACATTTTCCTGCCTAGACCACCAATATTTGTCCCCCCGTGGTTGCGAAAACCCACTGAGATTGCGCAACCCCGTGGCAACAAGCATCGCAGCCAGCAACTCACCATTCTCACTCCTAACCCCTCTACCCCTCCCATCTATCTCGCCAAAGAGGCCCACCACTCCCTCCTCCCGCGCTATTCTGGCGGGCCCCAGCTTAGCATTAGCATCACCAACCGTAACCACATGACCTTTGGTGGCGAAGTAGGAGACGGCCGCCTGCCACGCCTCATAGGCTGCAATAGATTCCTCTCGTTGATTTTCTTGGGGGAAGTAGCCGTTGCCGAGGAACACATCCGACGCCGTCGCGCTCCCAGACGACAGCCTCACCCACAATTGCTGTGGGTGTGGAACAGGCGCCTGTACAATGGTAGCGCACGGTGCCAGATAGTTGGCCACCAACGTCAAGACTCCCCCCAAGAGACGCGAGCCCGCACCAGTTGCAGCCGCTTTGCCGAGGACTGCGAAGCCGTCGACTTGGAGCTTCTCCACCTTCTGCGACGATAGGTTGTGCTCCTGGACTCCGACGATCACCCAGCCTCGCTCCTTGTAGTGCTCCGGCCATTCCCCAAAGCCTGGGCTATCCGCACCCACTTTGCCTTGCCAATTATGTGAGGCCACCCTCAGTGGGAAGCCTTTTACAAATTGGGAAGAACGAAGCTGATGCCGATGCCTGCGCTTCGGTTGAGCCCGCCTGGAGCCCTCCGCCACCCTCCACGGCCCATCCTGCACCCTCCGCCCCAGCTCCTCCAGCTCCCGCATCCCGCCCCACTCCGCCAAGGGAGATTCACCGCTTGAGGCTTCGCCCTGGGGCTCGTCGACTTCCACGTCGAGCACCCAGTAGCCAAATCCCTGCTTGCGAAGCTCCCTCTGCATCTCTACATACTGGGCACCCCCCCGTGCAGCCCGCTGCTTCTCTCTTTCCCGGAAAGTCCTACCCGTCGCAACGTGAACCTTTCCCGTGAAGAACTTACGCTCCCGCAGCAGCCGCACCATCTTCTCCGCCTCCTCACAAGACGCACATTTAATCCGCAAATGTCGCCCACTACCTCTGCCCGCGAATTCCACCTCGACTTCCCCGAGACCGAGAATTCGGAGCTCTCGCGCCATGACCACTGTCTGAGAGACATGCGATAGCCCCCATACTATGCAACATCTCTTATCCAGCTCATTTCGTACCTTCCTCCGCCACCTCCTCGGTGGCGGTACCGCTTGCCACACGCCGTGACCAGACCTTTCCGGACGTGACTTCTCTTCCGAGGTTGGGGAGGGTGATCGAGATGCAGCAGGATTGCTGGCTCTACGTGATTCAGGTTGCCCGTCAGGTACGCGAGCACTCGACCACCCCACCCCGGCCGAGTAGCCATCGCCACCCGCAGGCGCACTCCCACGGGGAACGTCTAAACCTGAAGGATTACCGCCTTGACCCATAGGGCCAGCACTAGCGGCCGCGCTCTTCGCATAAGAACCTGACATAAGTGGTATGGGACCCCGGTGCCGCATTGATCGAGTTGTAAACTCGATAAATGAGGACCCAGGTGGGGTTATTTAAAGCTCAACCCTTAAAAAGCATACGTGTACGTATGTATAGGAATACACACAAACACTCACCTGCATCCGTAACCAGGCACGAGGCAGACCCGCTGTGCATCATCGAGGTAGGTGTCGTGGCAAACCACCCTGCGTCCGATAAACGCTGCAAGTGAGTCATCTACCGAGAGCACAGAGTGACAGGCCCGTGCACGTGTACCCACCACCCCATAACCCTCCGCCAGAGCAACCCCATGGCATCCGCAGGATGAGCACGAAGAGTGCTGAGAGAGAGGGTGAGCCAGGAGCCCCGCTCCGGTCCGTCGTTACTTTGGTCATTTAGTCGTTTCAAGGCTTGTGGTAAGGTGTAGGGCCTCTCGCCTTCGTACAAACTCCGACCGACAGTAGTTTGGTTGACCATCCTTCGCGGTGACCCTCTGAACACAACCCCCTCCCCCAGTGCCCACCCCTTGTGATTCCAGAGGCCACCCCGAGCCAAGAGCCATGAGTATGATGAGCAACTCACATGAGTTACTCTCAGTAATTGGGATCCGTCTCATAAACCAATGGAACGCTTATCGTGCGCCCCTCATAGGCTCAGCCCGCCCATGTGAAAGCTAGGCCTCGCCCAAAGCAAAGCAAAGCAAAGCAACAAAAAAAAAAAAAAAAAAAAAAAAAAAAAAAAAAAAAAAAAAAAAGAGAGAGAGAGAGAGAGAGAGAGAGAGAGAGAGAGAGCGAGCGAGAGCGAGGCCGCCGTGGCTCGCCCGCAATCCAGCTGGGTGCACCTCGTCATAACCACTCATCGGCGTGAGCTCATAGCTGTGTGCGACATAGGTACAAGAGCAAGAGGAGAAACAGTGTGCCAGCGTGGATGTGTGGTGAGGCAGTGCGGTGAGGCAAAGCAGCGATGCCAGTCGAATCCCTGGAGACGGAACCTAGCATCAAAAACATCGTATAAGTCTACCCCAGGCCTCCATCCACCGAGTGGTGAGCTCGATAAAAGAAGACCCGAGTGGGGTTATTTAAAGCTCAACCCTTAAAAAAGCATAAACATGTACGCCGCCAGGAGCCCAACACAACAACAATAACATAGCAGCCAGGAACCCAACAACAATAACATAGCAGCCAGGAACCCAACAACAATAACATAGCAGCCAGGAACCCAACAACAATAACATAGCTTCCGTAACCAGCCTTCAGGAACCCGCCTCAGTTACCCGCCCCCGTAACCAGGCCAGAGACGTGACGTACTATGCATCATTGAGGTGTCGTGGCAAGCCACCCTGCGTCCGATAGAAGCTACAAAAGAGTCATCTACCGAGAACACTAAGTGACAGGCCCGGTCACATGCACCCAACACGTCCCGACCCTCCGCCAGAGCATCCCCATGGCATCCGCAAAGTGAGCACGAGGGGTTCTGGGAGAGAGGGTGAGTCAGGAGCCCCGCGTCCAGGCAGTCGCTACTGTGGCAGTTGAGTGATTTCAAGGCTTGTGGAAATGTGTGGGGCCTGTCGCCTTCATACCCACTCATACCGACAGTAGTTTAATTAACCAACCTGTCCAGTGACCCACTGAGCCCAACCCCCTCCCTCAGATAACCCCCACCCCCCGCACTCACCCCGAGTGATACAAGAGGCCACCCCGAGCCAAGAGCCGTGAGCGTAGAGCTTCTCTCAGTAAAAGTTCCCGTCTCATGAATCAGTGGAGCACTGATTATGTACCCCTCATAACAAGCTGCCAACGGCCCCAATCCCGCCGTGTGGCGGTGACACCCAACGATTGTTCCCGCCCCAAAATTTTGAAACTTAGAAAGACAACCCTTTCACCCTCAGATTTGATTTTTTGCTCCAGCACAAAAGTGCGTAGAGCTAATTTCTGGTCGTTTTTTGAATAATTTCACCCACCCACTCATCTTTTAGATGTCTTTTTGCTTGGGTGGTGGTGCAGAGAAAAAGGGTGGAAAGCAAAATACACACACCACATATACATCATTATAGCATAACCACGCCTCATGCCTACCATCTTCAAGCATATTCACGCATATTCACACACATCATACATATAATAACATGCACCATCTAGGTCTTGTGTTTTTTTAAGACAAGGACCTAGGAGAGAGGGGAGAAGCTCATGTTGTGTGTGCTGTGAAATGAGGATTTTGCAAGCTTGCGCAGCAAAAGCGATTATATATATCGCTCGTATAAGTTGTGTAACGGACGAAGGGTTAAGAAAGCGGTCAACCGGGAAAGAAAACGGGAGTTGGGCATGGCCCGTTATGCCACTGCCCGTGAAGTTCATAGGTGGGTTTGGAAAAAATTACTGTAGGAACTTTTTACTAGTACTGTCTGTTTGTCTGTCTGTCTGTCTGTCTGTCTGTTTGTCTGTCTGTTTGTCTGTCTGTTTGTCTGTCTGTTTGTCTGTCTCAGCAGGTGACAAACGAAGACGCCTGGCCCTCGAGGCTATTAAAGATTGGATCGAGACTCATACTTATAACAACACTGATCCGCCCCCCCCCCCCAAACAACTTCACGCAGCCCTCAAGGAAGGATGGCTGGCGGCACTTCAGATGAAACCGAGCACGCTTATGTACCAAGAACAGACGTGGGGCACGACAGAGGCGAGCCTTATCAGCTTTCAAAAGAAGAGGGTTGCCAAAAGCGAACGCAGAAGAAAGCGACGCCGGCGCGAACGACAGTCCAAGCACTGGGAACCATCTCCCGGGGGAGACGCCCCCACCCCCCCGTGCCCAGAACGAACCTCCCCCCGAGGCACCAGCACCACCTCCCAAGCCGTACCCACAGACCAGTCGGGATCTATCTCTGTCCTTAACGGTCATCCCGAAAATTACGTCCAAGGCTCGACTGGACCGCGACACACATAGATGTACCGCACCAGCACCTCCCCCTCTCAGCGACCAAGAGGAGGAGCAGGCCACTGACCAAGAGACAGACAGGACAATCAAGAAGGAAACGGCAAAAGGGCAGGAGGAAACGAAGGAGCAAAAGAGGCAAGATCGAACTTATCTACGTCCGGATAGGGCAAGTCCCCCGACGACGGATGACGAACAGCCCTCTTTCCATGTGACGGGTTTTCCCGACCAAGAGGAGAGCCCACCAAGAACAGGTCCCCTCAAATATGCGGTTTTGCCGGAAGGGAACGATACGGCGACTCCCCGGAACCCCCTCCCTACTGGAACTTACACCCCCACCGCTGGAGGAGGAGGCGCGATGACATTAAGCGCGCAAGAGATCCGAATCGCCCATCAGGCCAGACAACTCGTGCGCCAACGACGACTTCACGATGACGACCAACCCTCAGCCGCCGCCCACGAGCAAGATCGGGAAGAGCGATCCGCGACCATGATAGCACTACGGGAGGAGTCCCCTCAAAACCCTACCAGACGGCAGGGATCCAGGAGTCTGGGGAGCCCGACTATTAAAGACGAAGACTCCTATTCGGGTACTAAGTTACCTGCTACCGAAAAGCGCCAACCGCCCGTCAAAGAGACTAAGCAACCAATTAGGAACCGGATTCCATACCGGGGCATTCAGAATCCGGAAAATAAATACTGTTATATAAAAAGCTCTCTACAGTTATTAGCATCGTTCCCGAAACTGAGCTCCTACCTCCGGAACTGGTTAATGGCCCGGCCGCCGAGGACTATGATCGACAGTCGAACCCACCTGGTCCAATCCATCATAACTACGATAGGCGCCTTACGACCACCGACTGAGAATGAATCCCTCCCCTACACCCGGTCTCGATTTCGTGGATCGCACAGGCCAAGATGCTTCAGCTTCTTGACCCCAACCTCACGCCAGGTAAGGCCGGCGACGCGGGACTGGCCCTGCGTGGATTCCTTCGCCTCCTCCGCAGCACCTGTACGCAGTTCCGACCTGCCACAGTGTCCGTGCACCGATGGCTTCCTGACATCGTTAAATCGACATCGTGCGATTCCTGCCCGGAGACGGTTCAATCAGTTTCCTGGGGATTGCCTATCACCCTGGTCATAGACGAAGGAGACCCCTCCCCTATCACTATCACCAAGCTACTCGGCAGATGGCGCACCCCCTACCACTTCTCATCTCCCAGCCCCTGCAGGTGATGCGGCTCCCTTTCTTCCTCCATCCAAAGGCTCCTGGGCGATCATGCAGAATTCCTGATACTGGAGGTGATCCGACCGCAAGGGCTCTCCAACTATTTATGGAGTAAAAAGCACCATCACAAGACTATCTTTCCCCCCAGACTAGTCCTTCACCACGAGTTCACGCACCAACAGGTCACAGAGTCTTATCAGCTTCAGTCTGTACTATGCGTCCAAGCAAGTGAAGACAACGCCAGGACCATCATCACGCACACGTATGTCCTCGGCCGGCAGTCAGATGGAACCTGGATTCAGTGCGACGACGATTCTGTCTCACCAATTCCTACTAAGGTTGCGGTCAGACTCATCGCCGTACGAGGTGTCATTATATTCTAGAGTCCCAGCTACGGTACCGGATCCTCCCCCAGTCGGTGCTGCATTCCAACATGACCCAAGACCGATACTAGGGTTCAGGTCTGCACAGAGGACTAACAAGGCCTACCGCCGGCAGCTTCGCAAGACTATCCGAGCCATCAAGGCGTTAGCCAAGGACGAACAAGCAAAGGTACGCAACGCCGCCGCATTTGTATCACAAGCCTACTCCTTACTGGGGAAAGGTCTATCAATAGAAGAGAAGCTACGCCCCCGCAACCCAATTCCAAACAACAACCCATTCCCCAACTCAGTCATCTGGACTGTTTACAAGGAAGGCATGCGACGCTTCCTCCCCCCCCCCCCCCCCTCGCAATCCTGGGTCCAGAAGTGCATGCAGTCTAGCGAAGGTACGGTTCGACGAGCCCAACAAGCCATCGCGTTTGCAAGCATGTGCTACCAGATGGAGCGTGTACAGGGGACCAACGTGGACTTTCTGCACACATCTCTGAACCCAGGCTGGCACTCCCTCCTCAACACCACGAGGATCAGCAGGATATTATTAAGATCCCGCAAGGAACCATCAATCAGTGGCTCTACCAGATGTTCCTCCTATCGCCAGCCCAAGGAGCTCGACAGCACTTATACGGACGGCCACGCCCGATGACACGTACGTCGAAAGCGGAGGAAGCTATCGTCATAGAAGGAGACCTCATGCTCATCACTGCGTGATACGCCGTCAAGGCTATCAAGGTTTTCTCAGCAATCCAACGGAAGAAACCTCGGATCATCATCCTGCGAGCGCATGAGGTTACTGGCAGTATCCTACTATTCTCTAGGAGACAACCACAGATGACTGGGTCGGACAGACAGGACGGCCCCCGGTATCTTGGCCCCCACCAAATTTCTCTCCCAATCATCCGATACAGTAGACTCCTCGCCATGTGCCGCATCGCGTCTGTTTACCTGGATGTGGGAGCACAGGACGGGATCTTGGAACTTACCACCCCAGCTATAGCGTCCCGTGAGGAGGCCTACTTCCGCCCGGAAAGGATCCTTGCCTCCCCAACAGCATGGGCCACCATAGCGGCGATACTGAAATGTACCCAAGAAGCTTCCAACCAGCTTTTCATCGAAGATCGTGAAACTTCGAACTCGGAAGACGAGGCCACGACCATGGCTGCGTCCTTGGCTACCCTTACCCGTCCACAACGCCTAGAGGTATCAGTGTCTACCCACCGCATGGACGCCCCGACTCTTCGCACATGGATCCAAGACAGGCTGGACAGAAGGAGCACGAGGTTAGCGGTCCACTACCTGTCCACAGGAGCCCCCATGTCCCCCACGACGCCGTCCCCATTGGAACGAGACACAAGGAGACTAGCTCCCCCACCCTTCCCAATGACGGTGGAAGAGCACATAGAAGCAGCGATGGCCAGACATGATCGAGCCCCTGGACCGGCAGACCCTTCACACTCCTACAACCGAAGCACGGGCGTGCAATCTCACCCTGGGCCAGAGGCAGTTGATGGGGCCCGACCTCCGCCCTTTGCTGAACCTGGAAGATGGAACCAGGTACAACTTGACTCTTTCGAGCAGAGCATCAAGAGGAGCGTACAAGATTCCGTCCCACCCCAGCGCATGCTGCAGCTATCAGTCCAAGCTGCTAAAGCACTACGTCCACCTGAGGAGGCGGAAGAGCCGGAGACCAACGCTGACCAACCAAGCGACGGAAAGGACCCCCCTGCGACAGCTAGCCAGCCTCTTGACAGCCGCCGCCCACGCCCGCCCCGAACCAAACGGAGGATCACCAAGGTTCCACGCATGCTTAAAGCCCTCCAATCAGTGCAGAAATGCATCCAACGTGGTGTCCCCCGAGATCCAGGGAACAGAATCCTTCGCCTTTGGCAAGATATATGTCGAACACTATACCTCAAAGGAACCGTGGTGGCCGGAATTCTCGCTGAAATGCCTTCCGACTCCCCACTGGACCTGGAAGCAGAACTGCCCCGAGCCTTCAAAAGAAGTTGCCAAAGTCCGCACGCGGATCTCGAGAGCTCAAGAAGACCTTGACACTGAACGACGGCTAGCGAAACTTCCACGAAGGAAAATCCTCAATCAGATCTTCGACCGGAAGCAATCCAAGCTCTCCAGACAGAATCACCTCCTCAACGACCGTCCCCTGAGGCGATCTACCAACACTATACGGACCTGTACAGATCCCGCATCACGGACGAGATGAACGAACAGGTCCGCACCCCGGACATTATGGGCCAAGGGGTACGAATATGGACCCCTCCGGCAGAAATCAAATACAACCGACGTACCCTTTTGATAGGAGGTACCGCGCATCCGACCTCCCCTTCGCCTCCCAGGAGATCAGGTCAATAAGGGAGCATTTGAACCGCTTCTGTGGATGGGGGGAGCGACCCACGGACCGCACTTAACCCCACCTTACGGTAATCAGAAGCGGACATTCAAACTAGTGAAGCCCAGGCACTACAGGAGGAAGTAAGGCGCCTCATCCAAGCTCAGAAGGATCAAGAAGCGCCTGCGCTGCGAGCCTACCTGACCAGATTCCGACAGCCTGATGAAATCTTCCCAGATAGAAACAAAGACGAGGCAAAACGATTGCAAGATCAGGGTATCGACGCACAACTAGATTTCATTGCCCCCCCCCCCCCAGTAGACATCCTACCCGAGCTCCTCGAGTACTCGAAACTCATGAGCCTGACCTATTTCTCCTCAACATACCCCGAAACGAGGAGAACCAGTGGGGATTCTGTCTCAAACTTAGAACCACGGTGTTTGCACTCGCCTACACACACTTCCAGACGAAATCAAACAGCTGTTCCTCGTTGACCGACTAGCCCCTCGACTAGACTCCCCGGATCCACTCTCTCCAGACTCCGGGATCCCTACACCACTATGATGCTATCCTGGTCACTGATGAATCATCATTTCCCGAACTTGGGCACGTCGCAGGCTTCGGAGCACTCCTCTTCCACCAAGGACAATGTATAGCCATCTATGGCGCCGCCGATAACCCGGCGATGAGTGGAGCACAGGAAATCTTAGCCGTAGCTGCAGGAGGACTACAATACCTCCGCCAGACGAACTTGAGACCCAGACGAGTCCACATATTCACTGACTACAAATCCCTCTCTGATGCGGTTCTTGATGGGGAGTATCATGAGACTTTCAAGAACCGTCCCTCACCTGGACTATGGGACGCCCTGGCACGGTTTCACAAAGACATCGCCCCCGTTTCCATCCACTGGGTACGGGCTCACCAGGAGGAAAGCTTCATTTGGCAAGAAAGGCTGAATGAGGTGGTTGATCGCTTAGCAAAATGGGCCGCCCAACGCAGGGTGAAACGTCACGCGCGTCTAGAAGAATGGCACCAAAAACGAGACAAGCCCGAACGCGATAGGAAGGGCAAGATCATCCCCATCGGACCCTTTGTAGAATCGGTTATCCCAGGGGACAGATTGGGCTTCTTCATCACAAGTTACGCGTGTCTTCCGCCACCCATGACAAGGGAACAGGCGCTCAAGGATGCACGACGACCCTTCTCCCTTGCAGAAATGGAATGGGCTATCCAGGAAAAGAAGGGGCCATCTTAAGGTGAAGATGGCGTTCCACCCGACGTCCTCAAGCTCCTACCGCAAAAAGCCAAGATGGCGTTAACAGCCTACTTCAGTCTCTGCTGGCGCGGCAGCAAGCTACCCACCGAATGGAAGCCAGGCTGCTATGCCAAATTTGGAAAGGAACAGGAACTGGAGCAGACGTCACAGACTGGCGGGGCATCACGGTGTCCAACGCCATCCTGAATCCTTACGAGAGACTTATTACCTACCGCGTCGAAACCTTCAAACTTCACACGGGATGCATTCGCAAGACCTTCAAGGCAAACACACCTACGGTGAGCGGTACAGACGAATGGAACTTGGTCCTGAGACTGATGCTCGCCGACTTACGAGCAGCCCCCCTACTCACTGGGAAGCCCAAGACTCTCATCCTCTTCACCACCGACATCCGTAAAGCTTTCGATAGGGCTGAACTCACCTACATCTGTGAGGCATACTCTCACGTGGTGGCCACGGAGGGAGAATTCCCGGAAATGTTTGGATATATTCGACATAGGTTCAAAGATTCCTTGCTCTGAATCAAATCGCAAGACGCCAACGGCTAGTCAACTTTCCTCCCGGTGAGCATCGACCGAACCCGAGGTATCGCTCAAGGTGGTTCACTCAGCCCGGGGACGTATGGAGTCCTAGATGAATACCTGACACGCATCTGCCCAGCCCAACAATTCCTCCCCGAAGGATATCGTTTCTATGATGGGGCGGGACGAGATAGGACAGTAAACAACTCGGTTTACCCCTACGCACTCCCCTCACTGCCGATCATAAATTTGCGGACGATAACTGGGCAGCAATCGGAGGCGATGGCCTCCCCGAGACCTACCTAGCCGAGGCGCAGAATGGGTTCACCCTCCTTTGGAACCAACTAAGGGCAGGACGACAGATTTGTGCTGCGAACAAATGCACAGTCATATGCCTAATGGGCCAACCGGAGGGAGGAGTCAAAGCGGTCCCCATCACCATTCGCACCCCAGGACAGAATTCCATCACAATCAGGAACCGGTCCGCCACTGAAGTCTTCAGGTCGCTTGGCCTTCACACGGATGGGACCAACGACGCACAGATCCAACGAGATTACGCACTCGCTAATTTTGTATCTACCACACGCATGATCCACAGACTAGACGTCTCGCCAGCGCGGCAGCGCATTGCCCTAAAGAACCTTCTCACGAGCCTTATGGACTTCTCCTTCGGGTGGACCACATGGGATCCAGAAACCCTGCATGATTTGGACGTGGCTCTCCGCGACCATTTCCGGGAACCGCTAAAAATTTCCCAACAAGAAATCCCAAATGCTGTATTGTATGAACCCACGGGGTTGTGCGGTGGAATGGGCCTACAGCCATACGTCTCCCGTTACTACCTCCGCACCTTCACTGTCTTCATCAAATGCCTCCTCTCCACTGACCAATACGTCCAATATGCGATGGAATCACACTTCCGGCTTGCATGGGACACATACTTCCCAGGAGATCACATAATATGCCCCCAAAGACTTCCTCTCCCCAAACGACGCCCCACGCTCAGTCAGCATAAACGCAGAACGTTCCGTGCGCGTCCCCCCCGAGACGACCTCTCAACAGCATTCACAAGCCCCCCGGCCCCAGTTCATGCACCCCCCAGACCTGTGGAGACTACACTCCGTCATGCACGGAGTAATTTATCCCACCAGCTGTATTATCAGAGAATTTTGGCCGAGATACCACGTTTCTACAAGACACGGACCGCCGAAGGACAACCTTCCCACACCAGATGACATCTCCCCCGTATGCCCTAAACTTCCAGAGCCACCGGATCAACCATTCATGGGGTGGCAAAGAGCCACCGGATCAACCATTCATGGGGTGGCAAGGGCACCTTCACCTTATCAAGGAAGACCGACGCGACGGCCTCATGGTCCTCCCCTGGATCCGAGCATGTCGAGCACTAGGAGTAGGTGTAAGCCTTCGCATCCCGTCAAGCCACATCGGAGACTCCTCCTGGCCAGAAGGCCGACTCACAAGATCAGAAGCGGAGGCAAAAATGGCACGATGCCCCAACGACGCAGATTTACAGCCCTCCTTCACGGAATGGAATCCCCTGGAACTCCCGGTCGTCCTGTCAGTCACGAACCTCCTCACCAAGAAGACAGTGGCACCAGACACGGTTGACAACCCCATAAGACGATAAAGGCCAACCTGGCGTCGTACAACGTCTGAAAACTTCGACAGCGGCTATCGGAGAACGCGTATAAGACAACCGTAGCCCCCAGGTTTGGTCTCATCTGGGGCATACGATCAGAGATCCGAAAGCCTTTGCAAGCGATGATGAATGAGTTCCTTCAACCTCAAAGCGGCTACTCCGCCAGAGACGCTGCTATCATCCTTAAATGCCAACTGGAGGCGTGAAATACCCCTGCTAGACTGAGCGTTACCATTACCAAAGGGTCCACTTCACCCAAGTGCTCATATGGATGCGGAGTGACCGGCGATATCAGTCATTACCTTCTCTCCAAATCGGACCGCCACCCACAGGCACTAAAGGCGCTAATTGACGTCAGACATTCGAGGTGCAGACGATGGATTCGCCGGTGCATAGAAAGAGGTCTTCTCATCGACAACGACACGGAAGGAGACAATAAGCTAACTATCATCGGTGAAGAGGGAGCCTTACCAAGTCCACTAGCTAATGACCTGAAGGACGACGGGACAGGTATAGGCCCACTCGACGACGACAGCCAAAGACTCCCGAGAGACCCCTCTGCATCCATCCATCCGGCAGCCCAGATCATGGCTGACCTAGCAGGGTCCAAGATTCCATACAAGATTGACCTCCTAGCAGCACGAGACTACAAGACACCACATATCTACCTACTGGACTGCACGTTCCGCAGGGACGAATGGTTGGTCAGAGAAGACGAAAACTACCTTACTGGTGTTATCGACGGGAAAGACAGAAAGAGACTCTGGGACCATAATGGACTACGAGTTAAACCTCCATACATTCCCAAGGACCCCAATTCCGACAGAGGCCAGGACCCACCGGTTACGTGGCCCTCCATCCCGTGGAAAGCTACCCGGGCGTGGGGATATAACCCAAGAGCCATCTATGACCATAGATATGAACAACTGCAAGACGCGATCCACCATCAACGGTTGCGAGGACGCAACATGTCCTCAAACATCATTGTGATAGCAAGGGGATCAAAAGGCTATGTCAGAGACCTCATACAATGAACTCCGCTTTGTTCTGTCGAAAGCTGTAGTACTCGCCATATTCCGCGGGATGACCAAGATCTGCCATGACACAATCCTCCAAGCTTGGAAATTCATCCACCGTGCAGACGCCACGAGATAAGTTTTGACAAGACTTATCAAGATCGACCTCACAGAATTTACGATAGGACTTAGCCAAACACGCCAACCAAGTCTGGGCAAGGAACGCCGCACTCCTAACGGTCTCGTGGGGGGTCGGGTCGGCCAAGTCAAGGACAAGGGAGACCCTCTGGTCGAGACTGCCAGCCTAGTGAGTCTTCCGACCCCCGTGACCGGCATCTCAGCCTGAGGATTCTTCCCCTGTCTGATGTTCTTCACCCAGGGCTCGACACTCTCTACCAGGAACATTGCCTCGTGCCAAGTTTGCACGAACACTTCCTTTTATAGTTTCCCCGTCCCCCACTGACTCGACCCCTGTGTCCTCCTTTGATTCATTAAACATAACGCCCAGCTGACGAAGCTAGCGGTGCCCCAAGCTCCCCACACTACTCTCCACCTCTTCCCCGACCTCGAGAGCAAGGCACTCGACGCTCGTGCTAGATTTGAATTCTCTCCCTGTCGTCAAATTCATTTCTCTCTCTTCAATTTTTTCAAACTGGATACATCTCCACTTGCAGGAATCAGGCCTATACCTCTCTCTTTCACGCCGCGCCACCAGCCCAGTGTTTTTATTTGTTTTTTAACTGCTCCCCCCTCCGTTTCGGCACCCAGTATTAAGTCCGGATTTTTCCGGCTCCTAGCCCCCCGTCAGCACCCAGTACCGATGCCGGACCCTCCGGATGCCCAACCCCTTTCAGTATACGACGATACCTCTACTCATTACATCTCCCTTCAGGTGCAAGAGCTATGCAGTTCAAGAAAAGTTGCAGGTGATGGACAACCAGGAATTCGCAAATGAGTCCAGAAATGATTCTCCTTGATGGTTCAATGTTTCTACAATTCTGAGACTCATGCATGTGTGTGGAGCCCCGATATCTGGACCAGTTTACGATGAAGTCCCTCATGGAGCGACCCAGCCCACGATGGGACCCGACGAAGGTTTACGACCAGGCGATTGTCAGCGGGACCAGGGACGACCCTTCCCGGTGTTAGATCATTATATAGTTCCGGTTTTCTCTTTCGTATATCCTACCTTCTACCCTCCTTTTCCCTCCCTCATATATGTTCCTCAAGCTTTCTCCTACATACCATGTCGTGTATCCCATGATCGAAAGGTAGGATACGCACAGATCCTAGCGGGCAGCCACGACTTTGGGCCAGACGCTTCCACTTCCCCAAATACTCGGGCCTTGTGCCTCGATATCACTGAGGTTGTCGGTTAAGTTACGGTTCCCATGCTCCCACTGCGGATTTGGGTAGGAGTACTATCTCTCCTATTGTCTATCAAATTTGCAACCACACAGAAAAATAATAATAATAATAATAATAATAATAATAATAATAATAATAATAATAATAATAATAGTGCTTCTCTGTCAATGGCTGATGCATTTCTGCACATGCGCCTCCATCGTCTCACCCGTGAGGGGAGTACGAAGAATTGACGATAGGCTCTAATGACACCCCCGCAAGGGCAGTTCCAACACTTCCAGACGGACCGGTATGTTCAATGAAAATATTGGTCCAGACGGACCGGTATGTTCAATGAAAATACTGGTGGCACCGACGGGAATCGAACTGGCGACAGAGCCCAGATGGTAGAACTTGACCACTGGGCTATCACGGTGTAATAATAATAATAATAATAATAATAATAATAATAATAATAATAATAATAATAATAATAATAATAATAATAATAATAATAATAATAATAATAATAATAATAATAATAATAATAATAATAATAATAATAATAATAATAATACAGGGCAGTGTGAGCGCGGAGGCAGCCGGCAATGGCGGCGTTCAGGTATCTATCTATCTATCTGTCTATCTATCTATCTATCTATCTATCTATCTATCTATTTATCTATCTATCTATCTATCTTCCCGCTTGTTGAGCCCGGAATAAAACCCACAGTGCTCTGTCGGTTTATGCTAGACTGTCGATGTCACAGTCTCGAAACTCCATCTGCTTACTGGGCCCTCTGTAATGGAGGTGGGAGCTCGTTCTGCAAGGGGCGCTTATGGAACGAGCCCTGGCCCCGCCTGGTACTAGGGAGCTTTGGTATCGCCTGTATCAGTCCCTTCCGTGCAAACATCACGGCTTAGCTGGGCATCGGGTTAATACTTTACCCACAGACTTCCTTGGTTGACGAAATCAGAAGCTCCTTTTTTCTGACATTAGTCGATATCTCATCAGTTGATCTCATCACTTACTCCACAGAGTGTACCAAGGCCACTTGAGGTGTCACTGACCCTCCCTTGGGCTTGGTTTTTTGAAATGGGTGCCATCTGTCGACAGACAGAGAATTAGGGGATGGTGTGGGTGTGCTGGGCCCGTGGTGGGGTGCCTTATGTGTGCCTAGCCATACGCCTATAAGTCACATGCCGAAATAGCGACGGGAAGCACAATCCTGTTCCCTCAGGGTGCCCTTTCTCGCTTGTTGAGCCCGGAATAAAACCCACAGTGCTCTGTCGGTTTATACTAGATTGTCGAATAGTCTCGAAACTCCATCTGCTCACTGGGTCCTCTGTAATGGAGGTGGGAGCTCGTTCTGCAAGGGGCGCTTTATGGAACGAGCCCTGGCCCCGCCTGGTACTAGGGAGGTCTTGGTATCGCCTGTATCAGTCCCTTCCGTGCAAACATCACGGCTTAGCTGGGCATCGGGTTAATACTTTACCCACAGACTTCCTTGGTTGACGAAATCAGAAGCTCCTTTTTTCTGACATTAGTCGATATCTCATCTATCTATCTATCTATCTATCTATCTATCTATCTATCTATCTATCTATCTATCTATCTATCTATCTATCTATCTATCTATCTGGCTATCTACCTGTGTAAAATAGGGCAGCGAGGGTGTGGCGATCTATCTATCTATCTATAATCTATCTATCTATCTATCTATCTATCTATCTATCTATCTATCTATCTATCTTTTTTCTTCAACGTCCTTCCTCCTCTTCTTTTTCCAGAACACAGTCTACCCGTGATTCCCATCCCGGACACATGCACAGTACACAAATTATTGTTTGATGTGAAACTGCGTTCCTTTGCAAGGACTACATTCCTTTGCGACATCTCATCCATATGTGACCCCGTCGCGGCGATAAAGCGCGGCAACCAAACCTTTCTCTTTTTCTTCTTGGGCTGACAACCCTGGCTTAAACAAAGAGGCTTGCTTCCCCTAAGTTAAGCCGTAAGTTACAAAAACTACATGCGAAAACCTACCGACGCACCGCTATTCCCTCCGGATTGGCCGCCGTCACCCTCCCAGTGCGTGCTCTGCACCGCCTGAACCCCCTGGAGGAGATTTTGCTCATGTTCACCCTTACGAAGACCTTTCGGGCCTCCTCGAAAAGAAGAGCCCAAAAGCGCACGTCCATCCGGACTACAAGTCGCAACCCGGCATTATCAACCTGGATTCCACCCACTGTGTTGACGCCGAGACATACTCCCATTTCGTCCATCGGACAAGAAGTGCCCCGAAAGAACCAACCGAAAGAAGAAAACGCCTGGTATTGCCATCAACACCAAGCGAATGGAAAGGCATTGAAGAAGAACTCCAATCCGCACTCCCTCTCATCCTCCCCTCCTCTCTCATCAAACGCTTGTCGTGTGACGAAGCCCTTTGCTTCAAGCTATCGTCCTGCGTAGCTCGTTGCTCTTTTGAGATTTATCGCTCCTGTGCAGTCAAAAATTGGACTAATCTTCCTCTAGTCCGTATTGGTGACTGCATTCCATCATAGCCGTCCAGTGTTGCATAGCCCGGGCTAGGTCCCTGCGGGGGTTTAGGCCTCATACAATGTCATCATTGTAGCTTGCGCAAGCTTACGGTGCTCAAAACACTTGGACTAACGGCTTCCTTTTCTTTCTCTTCTTCCTTATCCTCCCACTCTCCATTCCTAGATTGCCTTTTTCTTCAACGTCCTTCCTCCTCTTCTTTTTCCAGAACACAGTCTACCCGTGATTCCCATCCCGGACACATGCACAGTACACAAATTATTGTTTGATGTGAAACTGCGTTCCTTTGCAAGGACTACATTCCTTTGCGACATCTCATCTATCTATCTGGCTATCTACCTGTGTAAAATAGGGCAGTGAGAGTGTGGCGAGCGCGGATGCAGCCAGCGGCGGTGTTCAGGTATCTATATATATATATATATATATATATATATATATATATACATATATATATATATATATACCTAGCTACCTATCTATCTATGTAAAATATTAATATAGGGCAATGGTGCGGTGAGCGCGGAGGCAGCGAGCACCTGCCTTCAGGTATCTATCTATCTATCTATCTATCTATCTATCTATCTATCTATCTATCTATCTATCAAGCTGGCTATCTACCTGTGTAAAATAGGGCAGCGAGGGTGTGGCGAGCGCGGAGGCAGCCAGCGGCGGTGTTCAGGTATATATATATTATATATATATATATATGTATATAAATATATATATGTAAAGTATATATATATATATATATATATATATATATATATAGCTAGTTAGCTGTCTATGTAAAATATTAATATAGGTCAATGGTGCGGTGAGCGCGAAGGCAGCGAGCACCGGCCTTCAGGTATCTATCTATCTATCTATCTATCTATCTATCTATCTATCTATCTATCTATCTATCTATCTATCTATCTATCTATCTGGCCATCTACCTGTAGATAGAAGATACGCCCCAGCGGCGTTGGCGGCGTCATCGTCGTCTAGTTCCCAAGCCGCAACGGGATCCCCTCTGCCACGAACTAGCACCTTGCCGGCCCCTGTTCCCCCATCACTCCCACCGGGATCGCCTCTGCCACCAAGTAGCACCTTGCCGGCCCCTGTTCCCCCATCACTTCCACCCATGGAATTTGAGGGATGGCCGCCAGAAATAGGTAATTTTGTAGCAGTAACGGAGGCTGAGGGTAGAGGGGAAGTAGAGGAACTGTTTAGGGAGGGGGCGATAAGAGCATGGAATGTGGGGAAAGTAAGGGGAGAAGCTCATGTTGTGTGTGCTGTGAAATGAGGATTTTGCAAGCTTGCGCAGCAAAAGCGTCATTTCACAAATATCAGTGGGTGGGTCGTAAGGGAGACTGAAAAGTGAACGCTGCAGTGTTATTTACGGTAATAAATTAAGCGGGAACTATTGTTCCCGCCCCAAATAGTTCCCGCCCCAAAATTTTGAAACTTAGAAAGACAACCCTTTCACCCTCAGATTTGATTTTTCGCTCCAGCACAAAAGTGCGTAGAGCAAATTTCTGGTCGTTTTTTGAATAATTTCACCCACCCACCCATCTTTTAGATGTCTTTTTGCTTGGGTGGTGGTGCAGAGAAAAAGGGTGGAAAGCAAAATACACACACCACATATACATCATTATAGCATAACCACGCCTCATGCCTACCATCTTCAAGCATATTCACGCATATTCACACACATCATACATATAATAACATGCACCATCTAGGTCTTGTGTTTTTTTAAGACAAAGACCTAGGAGAGAGGGGAAAAGCTCATGTTGTGTGTGCTGTGAAATGAGGATTTTGCAAGCTTGCGCAGCAAAAGCGATTATATATATCGCTCGTATAAGTTGTGTAACGGACGAAGGGTTAAGAAAGCGGTCAACCGGGAAAGAAAACGGGAGTTGGGCATGGCCCGTTATGCCACTGCCCGTGAAGTTCATAGGTGGGTTTGGAAAAAATTACTGTAGGAACTTTTTACTAGTACTGTCTGTTTGTCTGTCTGTCTGTCTGTTTGTCTGTCTGTTTGTCTGTCTGTTTGTCTATCTGTTTGTCTGTCTCAGCAGGTGACAAACGAAGACGCCTGGCCCTCGAGGCTATTAAAGATTGGATCGAGACTCATACTTATAACAACACTGATCCGCCCCCCCCCCCCCCCCAAACAACTTCACGCAGCCCTCAAGGAAGGATGGCTGGCGGCACTTCAGATGAAACCGAGCACGCTTATGTACCAAGAACAGACGTGGGGCACGACAGAGGCGAGCCTTACCAGCTTTCAAAAGAAGAGGGTTGCCAAAAGCGAACGCAGAAGAAAGCGACGCCGGCGCGAACGACAGTCCAAGCACTTGGAACCACTGTCTGTTTATCTGTACTGTCTGTCTGTCTGTCTGTTTGTCTGTCTGTTTGTCGGTCTGTCTGTTTGTCTGTCTCAGACAGTCCGTCTGTGCGTCTGTCTGTGTCTGTCTGTCTGTCTGTCTCTGTCTGTCTGTCTGTCTGTCTGCCTGCCTGTCTGTCTGTCTGCCTGTCTGTCTATGTGTGTGTGTGTGTGTTTGTGTGTTTGTGTGTGTGTGTGTGTACATACAGACATACATACTAGACATACATACTAGAGATACATACATACATACAATGTTATGTACATACATACATACATACATACATACATATGTACATACATACATACATACATACATACATACATACATAGACACACACACACACACACACACACATAGACAGACAGGCAGACAGAGAGACAGACAGACACAAACACACACACACACACACACACACACACACACACAGACATATACAGACAAACAGACACAAACACACACACACATGTATGTATATATGTATATATGTATATATGTATGTATGTATGTATGTATGTATGTATGTATGTATGCATGCAAATCCCCCTTATCTTGCAAATTCCAACCCTTGTTCAAGTTCCCTCTATAGCCCCCCGTCCCCTTTCATACCCCCTTGAATAGGAACCAGTCTGTTTGTTTCTTCGTTCCGTATAAGTGTTCCTCCTGACCCCCTTGACCTACCGACATGTCCGTCCTCCAACCGTGCGTGTTCCAACCCCTTCCTCTGGTAAGTTCCTGAAAGTTTATCCCCTATTGCATTCCACTTTTGTGTACCCTTTCTTCCTCAAGCCTCCATGTCCCCAAAAACGTCCACTTCCTAACAAAACCCTTCGTTTGCTGTGTCCGTTTCCATACCTACCAACCCCAAGTCACCATAACACATGAGCTCTCAGCCCCCAAAACTCACCAAAAACACCATAAAACACCAACCCATGATAGAGCAAACGTGAATTTTATATGTCTGAACAGTTTTCCATAAATTTTCCCATGCTGTGTGAGGGAGAGTGTCCCTGACCCGAAGCTGTGTGCCACAGCAAGCCGTGCCCCATCACCAACCAAACCGAAAACAACACGCTCCCCCCATAAAACCATGCCTCATAGCCCCCTGTACCACTGGCCCGCATATCTAGAAACCCAAGCCAGACACCCATACCCCATGAAAACCCACATTCCCCTACCTTGAGCTGTGAGCTGTCAACCCCAAAACCCCTGTCACGGTTTCACAGCAACCCATGCCCCACTTCAAAACAGCTCATGAGTAGTCCGGCTCAGCTCAAGAAAACCATTGCCCCTACCTGTATGCATGCACCTAGACCCAAAACATCTTAAGCAAAAGCATATAACCCCAGGAAGCGCATCAGTAAAAATTCCCACCCCCATCACAAGTTTCTCTCAACATCTCTTTTCTGTCAGAAAATTTCCGAGAAACCGACTCGGAAAATTTCCATACCCAGTTGATTTTATTAGCGACTCCAGATTGTTACATCATAGTACGATATTTAATAACAGATAACTGTACTAACGATATGAAGACTGAGGAATATTAATAGCTAAAGTAGGGAATCCGTAATCTTCAGACCAAGGATAACAGACAGACCGGAAC
>WBZZ01003939.1:127500-132500 GCA_019918135.1 Paulinella micropora
TAAACATACCATACGCAACATACATAACATATCCGTACATTTGAGTATAAGTACATGGCCTGGTCGAGATCTATCTATCTATCTATCTATCTATCTATCTATCTATCTATCTATCTATCTATCTATCTATCTATCTATCTATCTTCACCCTCCCAGTGCGTGCTCTGCACCGCCTGAACCCCTTGGAGAAGATTTTGCTCATGTTCACCCTTACGAAGATCTCTCGGGCCTCCTCGAAAAGAAGAGTCCATCCGGACTACAAGTCGCAACCCGGCATTATCAACCTGGATTCCACCCACTGTGTTGACGCCGAGACATACTCCCATTTCGTCCATCGGACAAGAAGTGCCCCGAAAGAACCAACCGAAGAAAACGCCTGGTATTGCCATCAACACCAAGCGAATGGAAAGGCATTGAAGAAGAACTCCAATCCGCACTCCCTCTCATCCTCCCTCCTCTCTCATTAAACGCTTGTCGTGTGACGAAGCAGTAGCGAAATTTGAAAGATTTCTCTACGACTTCATATCACAACGGGTACCTCAAACAAAAACACACAAGAACAAACTCATGAGCGCAAAAACCGCCACGTAACCCGGCTCCAAACAGAACTCACGCAAAACCGACAACAAAAACTGGCCCAAAAGAGACATCTGCGACAACTCAAAAGGGCAGGTTTGATTCCAGCTGCTGTTGCAAAAAGCCTGCAAAAAACTTGGCGAGTATTATTGAAAACCGGTAACCGCCTCCGCCGTCGTCTCAAGGAAGCAACTTTTACCTCCGCTCAACGACAAGCTAATACACGCTTCCGATCTGACCCTCATACGTTTGCCAAAAATCTGTTTCATCCCCCCTCGACCCAAACCACTTGCTCCCTATCCAAAGAAGACTGCGATTCCTACTTTCCCAACCTATACAAAGACGCTAATCGTGAACAAACCTACGTGCCCTTACCTGAGATGATTCGCCCACCTCTACCAACTGTCCCCTTTGACCTCAAACCACCGTCCTTCTTGGAAACCAAACGATCTGTGCTTGCTAAGCGTAATGGTGCAGCCGGCAGAGATGGTATTAGCTACCTCGTTTACAAGAGACTTCCCACCGCTTTACCTTTCTTGCACAAACTCATTGTCAAGTGTTGGAAAACCGATGTCGCTAACAGCTGGGCCCACGCTGCTATCTCCCTCCTTCATAAAGACGGCGATCCACTTCAGGCCTCAAACTATCGTCAAGTTGCTCTCACAAACTGCTCGGGTAAGGTATTTTTCTCTCTGTGGTCAAAACGACTGGAGAGTTTTTTACTGGATAACAAATACTTTGACAGAGCGAAACAAAAAGGTTTCCTCAGTAACGTTGCAGGATGCCCCGAACACATTGCTGCAACAAAGGCACCATCAGAAATGCAAAAGATCACTATCGCCAACTGGTCATAGCATGCATTGACCTAAAAAACGCTTTTGGAAGCGTAAATTACAACTTGATCCAGTTTGCTCTCTGGTGGTACCGCGTGCCCCCTATGTTTGCACGCATAATCTTCTTATATTACGAACTCTTGGTAGCCACAATCGAAGGGAAAGAATGGTCGTCTTTGTTTTTGCTGTGGGCGTCTTTCAAGGATGCTGCATCTCTCCTCTCCTTTTCAATGTAGTTTTCAATTTACTACTTGACCTCCTATCATCGTTGACCAAAACCAACGGATACCACTTCAAACACAAGAACTCAACAGATGAAGTAATCGTGCACGAAGCTGCCTATGCTGACGACCTCAAACTACACAGCCGATCCACGAAACACTGTCAATCGTCCATCAACATGATAGACAAATTTCTGACATGGACCAGAACAATGGCCGCGAAACCGCCCAAATGCAAAAGCCTTGCTTTCAAATATTGGACTAAAGCCGACGACCACAAGGGTCTCAAACGATTAATGCCGATATCGTTCCCACCTTTCGACCCCGCCCTTACTATTACTGGCAAACCAATTGACTTCATCGCTGACAAGCCTTTCAAAGACCTCGGATGGATTGTCTACCATGACCTCAGCGAAAACGAACAACGAGCAGAAATCCAAAAGAAGTTCATTCTATCTATGCAAGCCATCGATAGCTGCTCGATCAATGGTTTTATGAAACTTTGGCTCTACCAACATTATGCTGTCCAGTCACTTGCCTGGCCATTTCTCATTTATGACCTCTGCTTATCTTTCGCCAAAACCCTTGAAAAAATTGCGACCCGCTTCCTCAAATAATGGGCCAATATCTACAAACGAGCTCTGGTCTCTTGCCTTTACCGCCCACGCTCGAAATTCGGTCTACAGCTCCAGTCCATCGTCTCTTTTTACCAGCGACTTCAAATCAGCCGTGCTCAAATGCTGAAGTACTGCCCAGATAAACACCTCTCGTACATCTATGCGATGAACCTGACGAAACACGAAACGTTTCGAACTATCTGGAAACCACAGCCTGTGCTCGAAAAGCTTGAGGCACAAGTTGATTTTGAATTCAAACATCGAGGCCAATCCGATCATCTCGGATTTGGCCATGGTCGCTACCCAAAAGAACGTTCCATCACAGACCGCAAAGACAGGATTTTAGAATTAGCTGCTGGGACAATACTTGAGGCAACCACAGTGCATGATATGGACAAAGCCATGCAAGGGTGCTTTCTTCGTTTTGAAGACGCATGCCCCTTTGACCTCTCCTGGACTCGCCTCATCGGAACCCGTAATCCCCGTTTAATCTCTTGGGTCATCAACGCAAGCACAAACTCGGTTATTACCCCCGACCTTAGACGTCTGTGGGGAATCATTCCCAACAACAAGTGTGCTCTCTGTTCTGGTCAAGCACATTTATGTCACATCCTCTCCGGTTGCCAGGTTGCCCTCAAACAAGGCCGTTATACCTGGCGTCACGACTCTGTGCTCTGCACTATTGAAACTCCCCTTCAAAAACACATCGAGAGCCATAACAAACGCTCCCCTATAGACCAAAATGAATCAAAGTCTATGTTTGTGAAAGAGGGCGAGCAGAAGCCTAAGGGCAGTCATTTCAGAAGCCTAAGGGCAGTCATTTCAGAAGCCTAAGGGGCAGTCATTTCATCGTCCATCTCTGCTCGACACCGCAAACGATTGGCAGCTCCAAACCCAATACACCGGTTCTGAGCAAGCCTTTCCTGTCCACATCTGTGACCTCCGCCCCGATATTGTTGTCTGGTCATTGTCTACCAAGAAGTGTATACTGATCGAGCTCACGTGTCCGGTCGAGGAAAACATCCTTGACGCACGAGCCTACAAGACCAGCCGATAGAGTGGGCTTAATTCTCAGATCGACGTCGACCAATCGAATGCGTTGCTCGCGGCATGGTATCGTTCTCTGTTCATCGATGTTTACGCGCCTTGGGTTTTTCCCATGCCCAATCCAAATCCCTTTGCTTCAAGCTATCGTCCTGCGTAGCTCGTTGCTCTTTTGCGATTTATCGCTCCTGTGCAGTCAAAAATTGAACTAATCTTCCTCTAGTCCGTATCGGTGACTGCATTCCGTCATAGCCGTCCAGTGTTGCATAGCCCGGGCTAGGTCCCTTCGGGGGTTTAGGCCTTATACAATGTCATCATTGTAGCTTGCGCAAGCTTACGGTGCTCAAAACACCTGGACTAACGGCTTCCTTTTCTTTCCCTTCTTTTCCTTCTCCTCCAATCTCCATTCCTAGATTGCCTTTTCTTCAACGTCCTCCTCTTCTTTTTTCCAGAACACAGTCTACCCGTGATTCCCATCCCGGACACATGCACAGTACACAAATTGCTGTTTGATATGAAACTGCGTTCCTTTGCAAAGACTACATTCCTTTTGCGACATCTCATCTATCTATCTATCTATCTATCTATCTATCTACCTACCTACCTACCTACCTACCTACCTACCTGCGCAATTGTGAGCAGCTCCAGGCAAAGCCCCGCGAAGCGTCCAGGTAACTGCCTGCCACACACGCAGATAGAAAGATGGATGGATAGATAGGTGGATGAATAGATGGATAACTAGATGGATAACTAGATGGATAACTAGATGGATAACTAGATGGATAGATAAATAATAGTAGGTAGATATAGATAGATAGATAGATGGATAGATAGATAGATAGATAGATAGATAGACAGACGGATAGATATGATGATGATGATGATAATAATAATAATAATAATAATAATAATAATATTATTATTATTATTATTATGATTATTATTATTCAGCCCAATGGCCTCAAGGCGTTAAACTGTGACGCCAAACTCATAACCCTTTGGTGGTAGATGCTGGGGAGGAGGGTCGTTGCGCGCGTAAAAGATCTTAAACTCCGCATATGCTGGTTGATAGCCCAGGACCCAGCAGACACCAGATTGTTATGGGTGGGGTTTCGAGGCAGCTCTAGCAACCGCGCTTGGTGTACGCACTTGCACATTCGGTGACGTCTTGCAAGAGGTTGCTGGGACTGCGGAATAACCTCGGCTTAGTGCAGTCTTGAACAAGGGTATTGGAGGCTTATGTCCGTTGAGGATATGCCATTAGCTGCATCAGTACGCCTCAGATATAGTATTATTATTATTATTATTATTAATAATAATCATAATCATAATAATAATAGTAAAATAATAGTAATAATAGTAATAGTAATAATAATAATAATAATAATAATAATAATAATAATAATAATAATAATAATAATAATAATAATAGTGCTTCTCTGTCAATGGCTGATGCAAATCTGCACATGCGCCTCCATCGTCTCACCCGTGAGGGGAGTACGAAGAATTGACGATAGGCTCTAATGACACCCCCGCACGGGCAGTTCCAACACTTCCAGACGGACCGGTCGAATCCCTGGAGACGGAACCTAGCATCAAAAACATCGTATAAGTCTACCCCAGGCCTCCATCCACCGAGTGGTGAGCTCGATAAAAGAAGACCCGAGTGGGGTTATTTAAAGCTCAACCCTTAAAAAAGCATAAACATG